>JAHDVE020010076.1:0-86534 GCA_022606495.2 Halesus radiatus | reverse complement strand
AAAAACTGAATATTCTGTTATGGTATTTTTTGTTTTTTTTTGAAGAAAGACAAACATTTCCAGGTTACGAATAAAATTACAATATTTGAAAATCCCCTACTACCATCACAGTAAGCGAAAGATGTTGCTTGTGTCGTGATGGAGGACTTAGCCAGCCGATAAGTTGAACTCACGACGTCTGGGTGGGACCCAGATGCGATGCCAACTCAGCCACTGACCGGTTTAGTTTGACCCTTTTTATAAATATTTTGTAATTTGCTCAACAGTCAAAATCACGTGATAAAAACTTGGACGGCAGTGAACTAGGTTGGCGCCAAAACGGGTGTCACGTGATCTTTGCCTCCAGCCGTCGAAATGGTACGTTACAGCAAGTCTATTACTTCTGACGTCAGCGGTAGAGATAGAGAACGTATCACGTGACCCGATGGCAGTTCAATTATTTGCGATGTGTGATAGAAAAAAAAAACATATATCTATATATATATATTTTTTAATGAACCTAACCTCAAAACGGCATCTAATTTTTTGGTAAATAATTTAAAAAAAATAATATGTTATAACCCAGTTCAATCACATACAACTGAATTACAATTTAAATCTGGGGAAACACATGTGAAACGTACATAAATGAATTACAGATTTACAGCGTAATCAAAAAGATCTTTGACTTTAAATCTAGAACATCTATCAAAAAATTATACGAGGAAATAAAACTGTTAACAATGAGAAAACTATACGAGTATAATAATATATTACTTTAAGACACAAAATGTCACAAGTAAACACACCTTACACAACAGCGTGATAATGTGCATTTAAACACCATGTGTACACAATATGGCAAGCAATCCATTAGCTAGGAGGGGGAAATTTAATGATAAGGAACAACAGTGAAAAATATAATGGCTTAAAAAATATGTATTCATATAGATCAGCAAACGCTGATTCTGGACATATAACTTTTACTATATATAATTTATACGTAGAATTTATAAATTGTTATTAAAAACGAATAAAAAATCATCTCATCAAAACACCTTGCTGTGTTGGTAGCATTGCATTTGGAACATCTGACCTCACGTGCGCATTCTGCTTTAAGATTGGTGTGGACATTTTTACTTTTCACTTTTGTTTTGTATTTTAAATATGTATTTTTTTTTAATTTTGGCGAAATTAACTTAATTTGGGTGACTTTAAACTCTAAAATTGTTGTTCAATACAATTAACTATTATTAATCTAATAAATTAGAGTATTCATGAGCAAATCAATTATCAATACCGATTTTATGATAATATTAATACTCAATACTGTTATTATTCTTTGAGTTAAAGTTTCTAAAAAGGTACATAATTTCATTACTTATCTTTATGGTTTACTATGAGTAGAATATACAGTAAAGCTCATACTTGTTTTGACATTTGACATTACCTTAAGACTGATCAAAACCGACCGGCCATGGAGTTTGAGCGTTTTGGTGGGCATCAAAAATTGAAGCTTTGAAAATTATTTTAAGGGGGAGAGGGACGTCGGAGAGTTATTATTTATTAATTAAAAATAATGATAGTATTATTACGTAATACGATAAACATAACGTTTTTAAATAGAAAAAAATTATTAAATATTTTATAAATTTACATAGGTTTAGCATTTATCAAAATCCAATCAGAAATATAATTTTTATCTGACCGTTCCATTGTACGTTTTACAAAATATTTAAAATACGAATATGATTTTTAAAGTGGAGAAAAGTATGTTTAATAATTTTTCGTTGCGTTTTTGTAAATAAAAGTAACCAAAAATTTGAAAAAAAAAATTAAAAAATTTTTTTTTTTTTGTTTTGCGGATTACAAATTTTCGGTTACGTTTATTTACAAAAACGCAACGACAAATCATTGAACATACTTTTCTCCGCTTTAAAAATTATATTCGTATTTTAAATATTTTGTACAACATACAATGGAACGGTCAAAAAAAAGTAATATTTCTGATTGGATAAAAACATTATGTTAATCGTATTGCGTAATAATATTATCATTATTTTGAATTAATTAATAATAACTCTGCGACGTCCCTCTCCCCGTTAACTATGAAAACTAACTTAAAAAAAAACGAAATATTTTGTTATTTAAGTTTGAACGTCATTATTAATACTAATAAAAAACAAATGGACTGGAGTTTCTCGTTGCCTTCCAGATGAAAATAAAAACGAAAAAAAAGTCTAGGTATATTATTTAAAAATAAATAGTTTCATCTGAAATTAAATAAAGAGAATAATTAAATTGCATAAGATTGTAATGCATTTCTGAATTCATTTAGGTAAGCATTCTAGTTAAGTAAGTGAAAATGTATTAATGGTTTTTGTGTTTAATTCGTAGAGCTCTACTTAATTCTTAAAATTTAATGTGATTTAAATTTAATAATGTTATTATTAAGTTCTGCAAGCAATTTAGTTTTTCCTTGTATTATTGAAACAGTTTGAAATTGGCATTGAACGCCGAAACAGCTGTTATAATAATAATAAAAAAAACTAGAATGTTTGTAGAACTTAATAATAAGATAATAAAATTTGATTTACATAATTTTTTAAAAATAATAATTTAAGAAATTACATAGGTGATTTTCTTTTTTGTTGAAATAAAAATACTCCAAACGTGCAGGAATCACTGGTTAAATTATCTCGGGTACGTGCTGTTACAACAAAACTATCTAGATCACAGTCACTCATCAGAGTAATAATATACAAGAGTCACACCCTGTATACTGCAGAACACAATCAAATAATTTTAATCGCTTCGGTACAGGATCTCCCAGTGTTGCCAGATTATTATTTTTTCCAAATCAGGATTTTTACTGCGTGAAATAACAAAATTTGGGATTTAGGAGCAAAAAGTAGGACAACCAAAAAAGCACAGTTCGATATTAAAAAATGTTTCTGTCTAGAAAATCAATAATAAAATAACGCAACACAAACTACAAAACTCTTCCCACTCCGGTACCCATATGGTGCATGCAAGCAGCAAACCAATGACATCATAAACAAACAAAAACACGTTGTAGAGTTCACAAAGTGACAAGCAAAAGATACGGTAATTGCCGTATCTTTGATTTAATATAAAACTGTCACGCATTACGGAAGATCGTTTGCTATCTCTAACAGAAATGCATAAATAATTGCCAAATCCCATCCTGTGTGTCGAGCATGTGCCTCTATCACACGGCAAACTCCAGTAAAAACCAAAAAAATAACTTTTCATTCATAAGTACAAGCAAAATTATTAATTATTATTTTTATAAACAATAATTATTAATCTAAAACACTCATCCAAATTGAAAAAACCTTCCGAGCAAAGATAAATGTCGCCGGCAGGACTCGAACCCGCACCCTTCTAATGTCCGGTTAGATGCTCTACCGTTGAGCTACGTCGGCTTATCGCAAACCCGCCAAGTTAATCAATATATACCAGTGTTCCATTCAATAATTACTGTTTTTATTATATTTTCACCTGTAAACAACCAACTTTTATTAGTATGAGAGAGGCTTGTAACGGCTAAATCCCTCAAATAGATGGCGTCGAGACAAATTATGTCTACATTTTATTGGTGAAAATTGCTTTGACTTGAAACAAGAGTTTGAGTTAAGATAAGATTTTGTGCAGAGGGGGGAGGTGGGCTGGCTTCATATTTAAATAATACTGTTGGCTTCCAAATATTGTCCAAATTGAAACCTTCCTTCCGCTTCCGCATGCCGACGAAGCTCAACGGTAGAGCATCTGACCGGCAATCAGAAGGGTGCAGGTTCGAGTCCTGTCGGCGACATTTATCTTTTCTCGGAAGGTTTTTTCAATTTGGATGAGTGTTTCAGGTTAATAATTATTGTTTGTAAAAATAATTGTTACCCTTTGCGCTACGCACAAAAATCTTGTCTTAAGTTTTTAAGAACTTTAGTTTATCAATTAATAAAATTATTAATTATTATAAATAATACCATTATTTAGATCCCCCACAGAGCATTTCCAAAGATGACATATGTCTCGAGGGAAATTATTTCCACGAGGGCTTCTTGTTACTGTAAAAAAAAATTAAATCATCTCCCTATGATACCATTGCAATGTCATTCTACTAGGGAAAAATAAGGTAAACGGATAATCATTTTAATTTAATTGCATTACAAAAAATAACAAAATCATCTCCACCTGACCGAGGAACCTATATGGAATTCCTTTGCTGACAATGTCCTCCACATTTTGTTTCTTGATCTTTGACTTTAGTTATGAACAAAATTGAATCCTTGAATTTCAAGCGAATATCTTAAAATTAATATTTTTATGGAACTCCTAAAAATATCTTATTTTGCTTTGCTGTCGCTTCTGTGTCTAACGTGGTTCCTTTTTTGTTGTTTTTTTTTTATGGTTGATATCTGTTATGTTTGCTTTCTTCAAATTAAAATCTTTTAAATGGACTTTTTGCTGCTAAATGGAGTGCTGCGGTATTAGATAATTTGGCCAAATAAAGAATCAGTTAATGAATTATATTACAGCATTTTTGGAAGACAAAGTTTACCATACAAACTATATGGTTCATATAAATGTTTAACGAACGGTTGCAAAACAATTGCGAAATGTCCGGGAAATACTTGGAAGGAATTCCCCGCGCAGATGTGCGCGCTTTGCAGTGTGACGTGCGCAGGGGCCGGTCGTTCAGTCTGCGCAGTGAGTGACCTGATTTATGGTACAACTACAGCACATAAGTGCACTGCCCGGGGAATCCCGAGGTTTAGCCATCGAATCGGCGCAGTAGAGCCGGAGTAAACGGCTTTCGATTTCCGACCCCAAGGCTTGCATTATTTTTTCAATTCAAAAATTCATGTAGGATTTTCTCATTGGATCGTCTTCTGACTATCAATTTTAGTACAAATTCAAAATTTCAGTCAAATTGGCTCAATTTTCGTTGGCCATAAATTTTGTGATTTTGTCGAATATTGTGAGCTCGGAGTTTGGATTTTGAATGAAGGTTGTGTTTTGGGTTGCATAACAAACCCGTATTATTTTACTTTGAAGATCTTGTTGTACAAACATTTGCTGGCCTGGCGAATTCCCCACTATTCTCTAAATAATGACATCGCTTAAGTATGTGTTCGTGCAGCAGCAAACGACCAAATAATTGCTATGGTGAACTGAATATTCATACCAACTCGAAGTAAGGAACCACCGACGAGACGCCAAATAAAAAAAATGGAAAAACATAAATCAACTAAATATAACTCAGACATGCATCATAAAGATCATTTTAAAGGTCCCCACAGGGACATCAAGAGCGGTAATCTTTAAATAGTCCGAAGTTCCAAGTATTCGATAAATCTTTGCCAAAAATATTCTGATTTATCATCTCAAAAAAGAATAAAAGGGCAAACACTCACATAATTATAATACCAGATCAAAGCGAATAGTACCTACGTATATTACTTACAACCTTTGGACAAAGAAGATCTGATTTTTTAGCTGTAAAGTTATACAAAAACCCCCCACCTGACATGAAACAAATCAAATCAGTTACTACATTGAGTCTAGAAAACTTGAAATAAGGAGTTGTAAGAAAAATAACTGGGGAATTAGTCTGTTTCTTTTGAGTTAGTTATCGCAGGTTAAATCGAACAAAAAAATGATAATTTTGAAATAATATTTTTTTAATTTACAACAGTAATTTTTTTTTTAACATACGAAAGACTCCAAGAAATTTAATATTAGAGTTAAGAAACACCAAGGTGATTAAATAATAATTATTATCCTGTATTTTCCTTTTGATATAAATAAAGGTTTAAAAAAATTACATACAAATACAACCGGTTTACAATTAGACAAATTTGAAGTTTTAGAAATTAGAAAAAGTGTGAAAATTAAATATAATAATTTTTTTTAATAGCTATCTCTTGAATTTATTTTCATATTAATATTAATAATAAAAATAATTTTTCTTTTAATTTCTAATATAAATTTATTCTTCAATGTTTAAAAAAAAAAAACTTTAACATTTTTGATTAATATATTACCTACTTTGACCTTTTTTTTCTTTATATTTATAATTGGTCAATTCTTACATTATTGTGTTCTATGTTTATCATTTGTCTATACTTGACATTATTATTTTTTTTTGTATTCTGTATATTCCTAATGAGGAAAGCTTCGCTTTCGAAGTGGTGATCACAAAGTAATTTTTATTTTATTTATTAATAATGACGCCACAAAGTGAATATCAATCTTTTGACGAAATTATAAAAAAAAATAATACATTTCGGTAGTCCGTATCGCGCTAACAAGCTAAAGTTTGCATTACGTTAAAAGACACACCCGTAACGCAAACACAAGAGACGACGATGCATTTATGAAATCTATCAAGATATGTAGTTTGTGGACATTAATATAATTTGGAAATTATGGAAAAAAAAAATTTCTTCTATTTCGCAGAAAAAGATACATATTTTTTTCTGGTAATAAAAAAAAAATTAAGATGAAAAAATATAAGAGTTTTGTAATATTATCGTAAATATATATCTGTCATTCGATTCCTTAGCCTCAATTACCCTGACTGCAAACATAACTCAATTTTGTCCAATTGGAAAAAGGCAATTTTGTACAATTTGGAAACAGGCAATTTTGTCCAATTTGGAAACAGGCAATTTTGTTCAATTTGGAAACAGGCAATTTTGTTCAATTTGGAAACAGGCAATTTTGTCCAATTTGGAAACAGGCATTTTTGTCCAATTTGGAAACAGGCAATTTTGTTCAATTTGGAAACAGGCAATTTTGTTCAATTTGGAAAAAGGCAATTTTGTCCAATTTGGAAACAGGAAATTTTGCATTACATCCCCACATATTTAATGAGGAGGAAATTATTCTATAATATACAATTTTTTTTAATATTTTTAAGAATATGATACCATCTTAAAATTACAAAATTACATAGCAATTAATAAAAAATAAATTAATCGCAAAATTATGCAGATCTCAGTAACACTAAATATTTTGATTTTCGTGGTATTCAATTGGCAACTTTTACAACATTTTTTTGGTTTTAAAATTATTAACGGTACTTTGCGTAAAGTCTCTAATGAAATACCATAATGTTCTTGCTAGGGATTTTTTTTTTCGGAATATAGTTTGACTGCGGTAAGCAAATTACAAAACATTTATAAAAAGGAACAAACTAAATACTCTAAAAAATATTCGTTTTTTGTAAACAAGCCAAACCTTTTTACTTATTTGATGTTTTACTTAAATTGGCGGCATGCCTACCTCGCCCCTCGCTCCCCATAATTTGGTTTCTCCCCCTTGCGTGTTAGGGTTTTAATTCTGAGATCAAGTCATACGTCATACCTTTCTCCAGGTTCGATTCATATACCTCTGGTTTTTCCGATTCCTAAACCGTCAGCCCAATTCTGTTCTTCTTTCTCAAACAAGGACGTCCTCGAATGATGAATTAAGCTTTATTAATAATTTATTAAATAACTCTGATATGTACCCGGCATTAAGCGGAATTTTTCACTTGTCATTAGGGTGCCATAATTGATTTGACAGCGAAAGTAATGCCTTGTGACGACTATTTCTATCTCTAAGCAAAGAAACATTCATTTTAAAATTTTATTTCATTCCAAACATTTATTTTTTCAAAATATATCTAAATAAAGTAGGTACCTACTTGTATTTTCCATTTTGAAAATATTCTACCCAACAAACTTTCTTCTTTTGAATATGTAATCTGTGGCTAACCAGAGTGGTATATCTATGATCTAGCCTCAATACAATATGGCGGATTCAATGTTTTTCAAACAAATTTTAAAACGTTATAGCAACAGTTTTACATATCGGATTTCATTCAAAGTACTCTTAAACCTCCCGGCACTGATAAGAACAAACTGTTCTATTTTCAGCGAAACCGGTCAAGTAATTTTCGAGAAAATCGAGGACATATATATATTTATTGCGGTTATGTGATTTAACCAGTTGTAAGATAACAGTCCGGGGGGAAACGCCCCAGGAAATAAATTCCACGTGACGTCAATGGAGTAAATAACATTTTCGCCATAATTCGCCATAAATTCAAAAATAGAATGGAAAATATTGTTTAAAAAATATCTAGTTTCTAATAAGTCAATGTTACAAAACGTTACTTTGCCTTTCTCCGGGTGAAAAGCATCAAGCTGTATGAAAAAAATAGCTAGAGCTTACATGAATATTTTCGTAACAGATTGTGTGTTTCTGTTCAGTGAAAGGAGAGAACACTTAATTCCATTCATGCAAGTTAATGCTTTTTTTTCTTGTACTTCGCAATACGCATTTGATTGGTGAAGTGATCTTCATATTGAGGTGAAAGACCTATGGTACGCGATTTGCAAACAGATAATCTGTTTGGAAGAGCATCGGTCAAATTAGTAAGAATGATTTGTGATAAATTTAGTACGTAAATATGCATCACTCTATATGTATGAATTTGTTTGGCTTGTATTGCATGCACAGGTGGTACGGTAGATGTCGACGTATATTCAGGTATTTGCATACAAATCTACAGCTTTATTCCGAGCTTGATGAAATTTTGCATATTTGACCTTCAAAACAAAAGGAAGGTCATTACATGTGGTTTCGAGGTAGGGGTATAGGTGGGGGGATAAGGGTAGGGGTAGGGATAGGGGTAGGGGTAGGGGTAGGGTCGATCATATTAGAATCATAGAAATGCATGCTATTTTTTTCTTTTGATCCTCCATAGCTTATTTAGTAGCGGTTTTCTCCTCCTTGTTATTCAATGCCCTTAGTATCCAGTGAAAAACCATTTATATGTCATATAATATTCTCTTGTTCTGTTATTTGTACCTACTTTATATTTGATTATTTACACCCCTAGATTCTAAATTGTTATATTATAATAGCTAAAATGTTAATCTAAGTGAGTCTGCTACTCGTGAGTATTTTAAATTGTGGTTTTAATTTGCATGTAATATATATGTTATTTTCTATTTATATTAGGTTAGGTTATTTTGTGTAGATTTTCTTGCTCTTTTGATATTTGTACTTTAAATTTGATTATTTATAATTCTAGTTTATTCTAAATTGTGTATGTAAGTGAGTCTGCTGCTCATGAGCATTTTATGCCATAGTTTTAATTTGTTTGTATACATATATATTATAATAACAGATATACTATGTAGTATATATGTTATTTTACAATTATATTGGGTTAGGTTAGTTAGTGTAAAGCGCACTTGAGGTGAACCATCAGAAACCTGCGCTATAGAAATTAACTATTATCATTATTATTATTATTAGGGGTAGGGGTAGGGGTAGTGGTAGGAGTAGGAGTAGGAGTAGGGGTAGTATGGTATTTCCTCCAAATCATTCATTACCCTGAGCGACGCCGTGCACTTCTGCTAGTCATCAATAACGTTCGGTCTACAGATCCAAACAGTATTGGTCGTGTCACGTGTTTGTGAGATCTACAGTGTTGCCCTATGAAATTGATCAGAAAGAAAAAGTCTGATCATGCTACACGTGTACAATTAACTTTTTTCCATTATTATATACATCCGATCAATCCGTCTTCGATCGATTTTATAAAGTTGCCATATAACCTCGAAGGGTTTGAAAATCTTAAATTATTTATGTTATTTATTTAATGATTTTTTTAAATTTATACCTAATACTGCTGAATTTTAAATTTTAAAGTAAACAATAAAAAATGAAATATTAATTTGGTCTGACATTTAAAAGCAGACGAAATTAAGGGCGCTGCGATCTTTTAAAATGTTTTAAATCGGACAACACAACACAAAGGCGATTCACGGAAAATCAAATTAAGTTTAAAAAGCACAATGGTCCAAGTATACCCGAGTTAGTACAATAATTACATTTATTTACAGTTATGTAAGTTATGGATGACAGCAATTACTCTGTGGCATAATATTATATAAAGTTTTTCCTTTTATTCCCATGTAACGCCTACCCATCTACCCACCCCTCTTAAATTAAAAAAAATTGAGACCACACAAGAGTTCCAGCTACTCCCGACCGTCTAGAGTCAGTGAGACTATGGCAACCCGATTGGAGCATGTTGTTAGGCTGAAAGTATTGAGTAGGGGAAGGAGATGTGAAAGAGGAAGCTGGGGAAGTCAATGGCCATTTCAATCAACGTTCCGATCCTGAATGGTGATCTTTCAGCGGGGCGAAACTCACAGTGTCTACAACTCTGGAACATCGCGCAAACACGCAACATATTATTTTAAACGAATAATTTGTAAAATAACACCATTTTATCAAATAAAATTTACTTGCGCACGCCGGGATTTGAACCCGCGACCTCCGAATTCGTAGCCAAGGATCGTAACCACTCAACCACGGAGACCGACGAAGATACACAGATACCCTGTCCTACTCTGACATGCTGTCTCTTTTCCCCCATTACTTTCCCTTTCCTAATATATCTCCGTAGTCTTAAGTTACTTTACACGATTACGGTCCTGAGGAATGTGATTAACCGAAACCGGTCGACATGTATTTAAATTCAATAAAGACGTTTTAATCAAAGAATTTTTTTCATTTAAAATTGAATAAGTTGCATTTCACAAATAATAAACAAATATCTTGTCAATGAACATTTTCACGATTAAAATAAACAAGAGATATATTAATACGATTAAAATAAACAATACGTATATTAATACGATTAAAATAAACAAGAGATATATTAATACGATTAAAATAAACAAGAGATATATTAATACACCATGTAAAAAAATTACTTCAAATTATCCGAGAACCAAAAAAAAAAAAACTGTTACACTACTACAAACTAAAAACTACTACACTGTGTTCCAAAAATTCCAATGTTCAAAATTCTGTTGTCATATTATCGACACAATATAATATTATCGAATCAATGACACACATACTCGTACATTGTAATGTCATTGACGTGAATATGATTATGAAAACCACAATTTACCTCATTTAAGGCCGTCAGTGGTAAAAATGGTTAACAGTTTTCACATTCTAGTTGAAAATGTCGCAAAACATAGATAACAACGTGTTGTGTTTGACTTTTTAACGATTTATTCGTGAAATAATTATTTTCCCTACCGCGTAATGACATTAGTATTCAGTGTTACAAGGCTTGAAAAAAATCTAACCTCCTCGAGTAGGAACTTGGTACATAGTAAAATATGTGTTTATAACGATAATATCATTTTATGTTTATCGGAAAATATGTGAATTTAATTACCATTATGTGCATTTTATGAATTAAGTCACTTATTCATTTTTTTTTACAACTGGCACCACAAAAGGTCTACGATTCGAAATAAACGTGGAAATATGATTAAAGACATTCGACATTCTGTTAGTATCTTCTGTCTTTTTCGTTTTCATATAAGACGTGTGAGAAGGAAGATATTTATGAATTTATTTTAGGACGATCGTCGATGACGTAGATATTATCTATCACTGGGACCCTCATAGCTTCCTAGCTCGAAATTCTGTTGACATCGCATAAATACACTTCCCGCGGTCCAGTTTTTATTGGTTTATTCATCTTTTTGAATTGAAACTATTAATAAATATCTAAAGTAAAAATAGCGATCGGTGACAATAGTTCTGTGCTAATTTTTGGCAACCAACAACAAAATGTTAATGAACTTGGTGTTGCCATTATAACGAAATTTTGTAGTTTCGAAATAATAAATGTCTATCAAAAGACTTTAAATTATAGTGGAGTTCAACAAATTAAATTTGAAAACAACAGTAAAGGTCTGGGTATCGGGGAAGAATTTTTTCTTAACCACGGTCTTATTTAAACCACATTCGGTTCCTTTAAGAAAACCACAAAATGCCGCAGTGAATAAATAACACCCAGCAGGTTGGTAGGCTTAATATAACCACGATAAGGCGCGTTGATAAACGGCGGAATGAATTTCTGATAAGTCTAATTAGGAGACACTCTTGTGCCAACCACAGAGCAAGTAATACGTAGAGATGCCCTAACACGCAAGGCGAAAAACCAAACTAAGAGGGGCTAGGGGCGAGCTTACTTAAGTAAAACAGCAACCAAGTAAAAGGTTCGGCTTGTTTACAAAAATCCAATATTTTGTTTGAGTATTTATTTCAACCCTTTTTATGAATGATTTGTAATTTGCTTACCGCAATCAAAATCACGCGAAACAAACGTGGATGGCAGTGAACCAAAACTGGTACTAAAATGGGTGTCACTTAACCTTTGCCTCCAGCCGTTGAAATTGTGCTCTTTTTTTCGCACATATTTTAATATAAAATAGAACATAAATTAAATACACTTGTTTTTTACATGGATGATTGTTTAAATTATAATTGTAAGAAATGGGAACCCACGTAGCCGCTGCCAGTGTGTGGGTAATATGAGAAATTTAAGTAAAAATGAGTACAAGAATATTAGTTTCTAAGCAGATTTTTTAAAATTTAAATTAGTAAATGTCGAAGTTATAGTTAAAGTAAGCAGAAAGAAATAACAAAGATTATACAGAAATCATGTTTCAACAACTGGATCATTCAGTTGTTAATTATTTTACTTCTTTTACGTAGATATATAATTTTAAGGTAGTCTATTCATTCTAACGTCAGTGGTGCCAACTTATTACTTCAATTTTATTATTTCTATTTTATTTTTTATTTTACAGGTTGAGATGATGTCTTCAGAAAATAATCTATATGTATATATATATTTATATATAAAATTAATGTTCCCCGAAAATTACCAGACCGGTTTCGCTAAAAATAGAACAGTTTGTTCTTATTAGTGCCAGGATGGTTTATATAGTAGTTTTAATGAAATTCAATATGTAAAACAGTTGCTAACACGTTATCAAATTTGTAATTTGTGTATTATGGTTAGCCCATAGATATAACACTCTGGTTAGCCACAGATTACATATTCAAAAGAAGAAGGTTTGTTTGGGTAGAATATTTTTAAAATGGAAAAGACAAGCGGGTACCTACTTAAGAACTTTATTATACACATATATTTTGAAAACAAAAAAAAATGTTTGGAATAAATATAATTTTTTTAAATGAATGTTTCTTATAATAATAGTTTTCATAAGGCATTACTTTCGCTGTCAAATCAATTATGGCACCCAAATGACAAAGAAAGAATTTACGACTTCATACTTAAACAATATAATAACCCAGATCAAGGCCGGGGACACATCAGCTACTTATGAATAATTCTAATATGAATACAGGTGTTTGCTGTATATCTCATCTCAGCGAATTTCTACACCTATTGGTAAAAAATTAAAATTAAAAATAGATTACCCGAATAACCTGACGAGAACCGGATATAAATCGATTTTACAGATATTGGTTGATATCACTAAATACAAAATGAGGCGACATGTAACAATGGTAATTTTTGTAATTAATATTGCAGGCATTTAATGTTATTTATAAATAACCAGAGAAAATCAGATCGATCAGAGTAAAGTATGTAGAGAAAACCTTTTCTAGTTTTTTAGATGTGAATTCCGCACAAGAGTCCCAACTGCTCCCAATCGTCTGGAGCCAGTGAGACTTTAGCATCCCCAATGGGGAAGGGAAGGAGGAGGGGAAGATAAAGGTGGAAAAATACCTGGCTATTCAGATCTAGTCACCAAACACAACTAAAAGCCATCTCAAGCAACGTTTCAATTCTGAATGGTGGTCTTTCACCAGGGCGATACTGAGAGTATCTTCCACTCTGGAACGCGCGCAAATATACTCTATATTATTTTTAATTAATTAATTGTGTAATAACACAAAATAATTAAATAAAATTTACTAGCGCACGCCGGGATTTGAACCCGCGACCTCCGGATTCGTAGTCGAGAGCCTTACCCCTCGACCACGGAGGCCGTCAAATAGCTAGGCATTTTATACATTACCTATTGCAATGTAGGCAAAGTTTTAAATGGGATATGTGTCATAACACGCGTTGTCACTATCACTAACGTTAAATTCTAAAATTTTATTAATAAAATAAAAATCAGCAATAATTTTTATCAGTACACTACCTTAACTAACCGGCTTTACAAGGGATAAAATAACATATTATTAAAAAAAAATGGTTTCTCATCTTATTTTTGACAAATAAATGAGTATTTGAAAGCTCAATAGCTCATGATAGAAATGATTGTATGTCCTGAAGATTGTTTCTATTAGTTAAGAAATGTCATGTTTTTAAATTGTTTAACTTGAAAAAAATAATTCATATACTGCTGAGAACGTAATGAATTTTATGATTTTAATTTTTTGCTAGACTCACTCGGTTAAATAGAATGAAATTTGAATATCATTGAAAATGTATTTTTATTATTATTTTTTTTTTTTACTTTTAAAATACATACAAACATTCCCAGCTGGCATATAACCTTAACTCATAACGAGGCAGACATCGGTCAATCAACAAATAAATAAATAAAAATATTTGAAAATCCTACTGCTATCACATTATCGTAAGATGTTGCTTGTGTCGTGTTGGAGGACTTAGCCAGCCGAGGAATTGAACTCACGACGCCTGTGTGACGCGATGTCAACTCAGCCACTGACCTGTCGGAAATCGCTAGTGAAGCTCGAAAGTAAACAGAGGTATTTTTTTAATGCATGTATGAGAATGCTATTTATTTATGGACTTGTCCCGCATTCGCCCACTTTTCCGTATCAGTTGATATCTATCGTCATTCAATTATTCAGAAAAATACCTCGGGCATGCCGGTAAATGTCGAAAATCGTTGCTCTAATGGAATCGATTCAATGTTATACAACCTGTTTGTGATAATTGATGCTATTTTCTGTACGCAACAGTCACACACGACACTGGTCCGCTAATGGACCCGTTATTAAAACTAGACGACAGTAATTAATAATTACTATATTTGTATCGCGGTGTGATTCTTACTAAAGACCAGTTGCCTTTCAAGCTCGACTCAAGAGAATCTTGTCTAAAATTTAAACTTGCTTAATCTTTGTTATACATACGCAACCTAGGATTGCAGTAGTTCCCCTTTTAGACACGGCGGTGCCAATATTAACGCATCTGCCAAATTTAGCATTAATCATTTACGTAAATTGCCTACTTTAATATCAGTAGGTATTTGAATGATTCATCGAAGGATGCGGACGTCGACGATATTGATTGATAAATTATGATATTAATTCTAAAATTGTCTGGTAACTTAAAAAGTATCAATGTGAGAATACAGTTTGTTTGTTTTTTAAACGATTGTTTTTTTTTAATAATTTCTTGAATAAATACACTGACACCAGAAAAACAAATACTATTTAGAATTAGGTTCCTCGCATATGACACCGCGCTTATTGGTGTGGGAGACTTTAACAAAAATCATAGAAACCTGTAAAATCGTAAATTAAACACGCGTAAACAGCGGTCGTTGACTTTTTGAAATATCGTGATGACAGTTTGGTTATGCATAGAAATACGTCCCTCTATTAAAATCATGGACAAAACGTGTAATGTTGGTGAAATCTATGCTTACAATGTGTAACAGACGCATATTCATTCCAAATTTGAAGATGTTAATAAGATGAGATGAAACGATTACCCAGCCGTGATAAGAAGTCTTATCACTGTGCACATGCGGAATTCGCATTGGTTTAACCAAAGGGAGCACCCCCATCTAATTCATTTGCTTTATGGTTTTGTTTTCATATTTTTATAGGTCTCTGTGCATTCCTAAAATAATATCACTGTTCACATGAGAGGTTCGCATTTCTTTTTATTTTTTATATGAATACCGCACAAGAGTCCCAACTGCTCCCAACCGTCTGGAGCCAGTGAGACTATGGCATTCCCAATTGGGGAATGTTGTGAGGCTGAGTGTATTGGGGAGGGGAAGGAGAAGGGGAAGAGGGAGGTGGGTAAATACCTGGCTATTCAGATCTGGTCACCAAACACGGCTAAAAGCCATTTCAAGCAACGTTTCAATTCTGAATGGTGGTCTTTCACCAGGGCGATACTGCGAGTATCTTCCACTCTGGAACGTGCGCAAATAAACTATATTTTATTTTAAAATTAATTAATTGTGAAACAACACAAATTAATTAAATAAAATTTACTTGCGCACGCCGGGATTTGAACTCGCGACCTTCAGATTCATAGTCGAGAGCCTTACCCCTCGACCATGTAGGCCGTCATTATTCATTCATCTTTGATAAAGGATCATATTACTGTGCGAGTACAAATACGGATTAATTTAATCGAGTCATTTATTTTCCATTTTTTTTACGAGTTTCTTAATATTCGTAAGATTACTGTACAAATGCGAGATTTACAATTTTTTTTAATGGATTCATCTGTGTTATAGTTTTGTTGATCATATTTGCGGGCATTTCTTTCCTGAAAATAATTGCCCCCATTAATAATAATTACCCCTAAACGTGGAACAGATGTTGAATATTTTTTAAATAAATAGAGCAACAACTAGTACGGAGAGTCAGTTGTCATTCAAGAGCCGAACAAGTCTTTTACTTATCTTGCCTTCGCCTTACCTGAAACCTTCCATCTGCTGCCTCGCCAAGCCTCTGAACTCTGCCTGAGGGATCCTGGGACCTATCCAGTCAGGAGTAGCCGGGCCTGCTCGGACTCGCCAGGACCAGGATCAGGCAGAGAATAACCTCATACAGTGCTCTCACTTTAGCACTGGGTGCTAGAGACCAGAAGAATGGCACTACTATAAGGCATCCTCAGAAGATATTGAACGTATTTGGAACCAGCGCCCTTTATTTACAGTTTCTGTGCACACAGGTGTCAAATCATTTGTACTGGACAGATGTGGTTCTGGACAAAAAACTAAAAAAGATTAAATTAATGCGTACTTGTGCTCGCACAGTAATATGATCCTTTATCAAGGATGAATCATCTTATGAATATGAATGTGAACAGTGATATTATTTTAGGAATGCACAGAGACCTATAAAAATATGAAAACAAAACCATAAAGCAAATGAATTAGATGGCGGTTCTCCCTTTGGTTAAACCAATGCGAATTCTGCATGTGCACAGTGATAAGACTTCTTATCACGGCTGGGTAATCGTTTCATCTCAACTTACTAACATCTTCAAATTTGGAATGAATATGCATCTGTTACACAATGTATGTACGGATTATATGTTAAGCTCGTCTTAAAACCCATTCCGACCTATGATACTTCCAAGTGTTCCGTACATATACCGGCTCTAAATCGGGGTCGAAACTAAGATGTTCGCAATGCATCATTTTCTCACAAATGCCTAGATGACTCTATTTAGGCCACTAAGGCCTGAAACTAACGCATTCTAAAATTTGAAGTAAAAATCTGCTTTCGGTGTTAGGTTATTAATTTTATCGTATTTGTTTTTACGCAAATAAGGAACTCCACTGAAAAATATAGAGGCTTAAAAAATATATACGTTTTCAAACCCAACTATAGAAAAAAATATTGTTTGATCATTTGTATAGCACCATTTTTGTTAAAAAAAAATCACATCAATGGTGCTGTCTGGTCTATGTTTGTATTTAGAAATTGTGTTGACAAAATTATAGGTACAGTATATCAGTGAAGCGTACTTGTTATATATAACCCACAGCAATTATATAACAATAAGCCATGACCGGTCAGTGGCGTCGTGAGTTCAATTCCTCGGCTGGCTAAGTCCTCGTGGTCGTTATAACCAAGTTCGACTGTATATATATATATGTATATGTATATATATATATCTAATATATATATATATATCATACATTAAAAAATATATATATATTAATGTTACTTTTTTACAAATGTATTTTATATAAGTCTTTTAAAACTGAGTATATTTAGTTTGTAAGAAATATCTCTTTTTTTAACATTCTTTTTTATTACAATGTATATAAAATATTATGTCAATTGGTTTTATTTCTTAAAACTTAACATTTACTTGATACGAATTATATTACGATATTTGAATTATTTCTAACATTAGTTTTATTTCCAACATTTTCTTAGCTTAATGCACAGCTATCATAGAAGCACTGCATCTCGTCAAATCGCACAATATTAGAAACGAACTCATTCTTTCATATTTGCTTAGCTCACTACAAAAGTTCATCCCCACTCAATTCTAATAGCGATTCCCCAACGTGGTCTATCAGAGACCTCCTGTATTCCATGTCTCTATCACATGCGTCAGTTGTCCTGGCCTGGATTCCGGGACACCTAGGTATTACTGAAAATGAAATGGCGGATTCCATTGCCAAGGAAGCCACTCTTCACGGTCCGTTAAGTGATATTCCTCTTCCAGTTCGAGACTATTTCCCTATAGTAAAAAGTAAATACGAACTCCAATGCTCCTCTGAATGGATAATAATTTATTTAACAAAAGGACAACGTACTCATTACTACAACCTTTTATTCATGTCAAGCCCTGGTTTCATAAATACATTTGGATGCCAAAAAAATCTATTTCCTCCATAACTCGAACCAGACTAGGGCACACTTCTTGTCTTAGTCATTTCGCCAGGTTCCACATAGTCAGATTACTGTGATTGTGGGTCAGAGGATACTTAATTTATTTGAGTGTCCTATCAATAACCAATTTCTAAACTTTATGCATGAATTGGTAAAACTTAAAATTGAACTCCCTACCGGTATTCCCTGCCTTCTAAGTCTTAACTCCCCCCAAATTAACAATTTATTACCAAAATATATTTATAAAAATGGCATTAAAATAAAATGTAAGTCATTGGGGATTAAAAACAAATAAATTTACACCATAACTTATTTGCTTCAATTTTATTTGCCTAAAAATTATATCCTGTTTAAAAGTTACTAATTTTAAGAACAATCTGAACTATTAAAATCTAACTGATTACACATCGCCATTAATGGGTGAAAGTCATAAAATAAAGAAAAAAAATTTGAACTCCCATTGATTATGATTTAGACCACACACCATCACTGGTTAGAGCGCAGGTCCCGGATAGGCCAAGAGGTCCTGGGTTCGAGTCCCAGATGTGACCTGTTACCTTTTTATTTTCGGTTTCGTATTTCATTAGAGATTTGCGATTAAAAGAAAAAAAGGTATATTGGTATTTAAGTTAGAACGTCTTTATTGATTACAAAATAAATAAAATATACTGGACTTTCTTATTATCTGCCTTTACCCATTGATCTCCGAATCTAACGTGATTTTTAAGACCAGCGTCTTCAGTCACAGAAAACTGAAGCAAAATTGTTTTTAAGACTTTGAAACGAATAAAAATAAACCCGTTTTTGTCACTAAGCCATAATCTAATGTGTGTGACTGTTAAGGAGGTATTTTAAAAAATAAAGGCAAACACTGTCAAGTTACAAATAACCTTACAAAATATGAAATCCTCCCCGTGTAAAATATTACCTGTGTAATAGTTGAGAAATTGCTGGGCTAGCAGGGGTATGAACTTTTCACTTCTTACCACTTATTTTATTTCCCCTGAGGTCACTGAAACCTGAAAAAAATCTGATTTTTAATGTGTTGAAAATGTAGTGTAACCAGGTCACTGAAACCTAAAACAAATCTGATTTTTAACTTGTTGAAAATGTAGTGTAACCAGGTCACTGAGACCTAAAACAAATCTGATTTTTAACTTGTTGAAAATGTAGTGTAACCAGGTCACTGAAACCTAAAACAAATCTGATTTTTAACTTGTTGAAAATGTAGTGTAACCAGGTCACTGAGACCTAAAACAAATCTGATTTTTAACTTGTTGAAAATGTAGTGTTACCAGGTCACTGAAACCTGAAACAAATCTGATTTTTAACGTGTTGAAAATGTAGTGTAACCAGGTCACTGAAACCTGAAACAAATCTGATTTTTAACGTGTTGAAAATGTAGTGTAACCAGGTAACTGAAACTTGGATCTTTGAGTTACTGTAAAAAGTGGCATTGAACATTTCATATCTTGTGGCATTCCTTGAAATGGCTTTAACTGTTTGGTAACCAGATCTGAATAGATCCAATTGCCTAGCGCCTTCCTCTTTCTTCCTTCAGACTGATAACCTACCCCGATTAGAGATATCAAACTCCCATTGGCTTCAGGCAGTTAGGAATCGGAACGTTGCTGATTATTTAGCCGTATTTGATTACTAGTTCTCGGAATAGAGGAATAGCCAGGTACTTCGGAACCATACTTCCTATCTCCTTCCCCTCCTAACTCTTGTCTACCTCACAACATAACCCAAATAAGGATGCCATAGTCCCATTGGCTTCAGGTGACTAGGACTCATTTTTTTTATAAATACCTTCCTAATATACAAATGTATTAATTATGTGGTGATGAATCCAAAATAAGAGTATATGTATTTTTACAAACAACCTGAAAAAAATTTCAAAATTTCCTACTACCATCAATACAAGCAGAAGGTATTGCTGATGGAGGTCTTAGCTAACTGGGAACTCCACAGGAAAGCCACAGACCGGTCAGTGTAACGAATTGATTGTAAAAATACTTGCATTGCTCATATTGGGGTTTCAGTGTTTCGGTGTGATACAATTATTTATCCTTATTTTTTTTTCTATAAATAGTCAACATTAGTTCAATCGATGATAAATTCATTAAAAAATAGTTTAATACTCTATGACGTCATTAATGTTCGCTGTTGTTCTCATGACGTCGTTCATTTAAGTCCTCATGTTTTAAATATAACATTAAAACCATTACATTAGTTACGTAATACCCCGCCACAATATCCTAAATCGAAATTGTCAAAGGCAACTAATTAATTACAAATAATATTTTTGTGGTCACTTAATTTTCTGAGCCAATTGGACGCATTTTGTCGTTATATTTCTGTACATCCATCAAACAAACGTAAGCGATTTATGATAAATATTGTTACCTTCGGCGAAAACTGTACACGTACTACAATATAAAAATATTATATTTATATATATATATTTATTTAATATCAAAGCTATGTCATAAACAATAATTACATGTCACAGTGAACTACAGGTGTAATAATATAGCACACATGATTATATAAAGGTAACTATTAAATGTGGCATTAGGTCGTACAGTGACATCAGAGAGTATATAAAGAATAAAAGTTCATGAAGGATATAAAAGTAAAAGATACGCGTACATATAAAACATATAGTAAACTTAAGTTATATTAATATTGATTGAAAAGATTGCAGTTAAATAGATCCGCTACATTTGCGTATCTATTACTAACTTCATGTATTCTAGGTATAAGTGAGTGTTTGTAATGTTCAGTCCTGGTGTTGTTACATTTAAACAGGATTTTGATATATAATAAATAAAATTTGAAATTTTTGATGTTTGGCGGTCGGTCCTCTCTGCCTATCCCTGCGTGATGGTTACTTAGTAGAAATGAGAAAAAGTGCTAATAGCCAATTAAATACATATAACTTATAACTAAACATCTTTGAAAACATTATATTATTATATTTTATTTTCACATTAGTGTTCAGAATAATAATTATTGTTAATTTGGTGTTTTTATTATTTGTGGATTCTGTTGGAAATTCTAGTTTCTAACATAAAATATAATTATGTTTATTTTACATTAAAAAAATATACAGGTACAACTTCCATCACCTATTGCTATTTTTATAAATATTTTTCTGTGCTTACATATCATTATTTTTCAGTATACATTGTATCCGACGAAAGAATCATTGGTTACGAAACATGTAGATATTGATTTAAGTTTAAAAACATGTAGATACACATTTTTTAAAAATTTATTTTATCAACTGTCGGAGGCATCAACTGTCGGAGGGATCGACTGTCGGAGGGATCAAATTTTGTGGAGGCCAACTGTCGGGGGTTAATTGTCAGGGGATCAACTGTCGCGTCACCAAATAAACATTCATTATTTATCTTGTATATTAATTGTTTTTGTGTTTAATTCGTAGAACTCCATTTAATTATTTTTTTAAATTTAATGCAAAACCAATTTAAAAATGTTATTATTAAGTTCTGAAAGTATTTTGGTTGTTATGATTGTGACAGCTGTTCGGCGTTTAAAGCCATTTTCAAACTAACCGCAGTTTGAAAATGGCCTTAATGGCCTTAAACTCCGAAACAGCTGTCACAATAATAACAACTAAAAATACTTGAAGAACTTAATGATAACATTATTAAATTTGATTTTCATTAAATTTAAAAAAAAAATTCTCTAATAAGTCACTTTTTTTAACTCGTGATATGATAGATTGGCATTTCTCGCACATGACTTTATTTGCATCATTATCATTGATGATAAAATTCTTGCAAACATCACCTGTTCATTCATCCATTAGATTACATATTATTAATTAATAAGCTCTAAAATCGGTTTCAGGCATAGTGCAGATACATTGACATTTATTAAAACAAATTTTTAGATCCATAATAAAATAGACGCCATGAAAATTTGTATAAATTTATCAATAATTTATTTAATAAGCAACTGGAATACCTGCCATAAGCAAGTTAATTTATTTAATAAGCAACTGGAATACCTGCCATAAGCAAGTTAATTTATTTAATAAGCAACTGGAATACCTGCCATAAGCAAGTTAATTAATTTAATAAGCAACTGGAATACCTGCCATAAGCAAGTTAATTTATTTAATAAGCAACTGGAATACCTGCCATAAGCAAGTTAATTTATTTAATAAGCAACTGGAATACCTGCCATAAGCAAGTTAATTTATTTAATAAGCAACTGGAATACCTGCCATAAGCAAGTTAATTAATTTAATAAGCAACTGGAATACCTGCCATAAGCAAGTTAATTTATTTAATAAGCAACTGGAATACCTGCCATAAGCAAGTTAATTTATTTAATAAGCAACTGGAATACCTGCCATAAGCAAGTTAATTTTTTTTAGTTAATACCTAATCATTTTAAGTAATCAAATTTAAAGGCTCTGTTTTTAGCAATGGTAAAAAAATTATAACAAACTGCAATTACTTCTTCCGACTAAACGTGATAATAATAATAATAATAATAAATGTTTATTCCGGTATGTGGGGAGGTTAGTGCAGTCCCACACATTCCATACAACAATATACATTCAATAGTTATAAAAAATATACAAAATATATACATACATCACATCGTAAAAATAAATAAATAAAGAAAAATAATAATTTAACTAAGTAAGGTTAAAATAACTCCTTAAGGGTGCTGCGGAATTTATATTGTGAGGGGCCAATATATTTGTCCAGTATGCGTCGATGCTGGAGGCTGGACTGAGGCAGGCTTCCATGATGAGGATATTCCTGGAGCTGTTTATTCTTTCCCTCATTCCAGCCACCCTGGATCTTATAAGGGCTGCAAAACCGGAAACTCGCCCCTCCGTGAACATACTGGAAGCACTGCAGTATCTGGGGAGGCCAAACATTATGCGGAAGGCGTTATTGTACTGTACGCGAAGTCTTTCCATACTACTCTTTTTGATAAGCGCTCATTTATTCAAATATAAAAAAAAATGCTTTTAGAACTCAATGCTTTTAAATATTGAAATGAATTGTTTGTTGGGGGATGAACATACGGAATATGAAATGGAAAAAATTGTTAATATACGTTTAAGGCGCAATTTTTTTTACAGTTACTTCACACAGGAGGGAAATAATTTCCCCCGAGACCTATATAATCTTTGGGGATGCTGTGATAGGAATTAGTGAACTTGGGTCTTGAAGAGACTCATGTTGTAGGATGAAGGAAACACGGAGGCAGGCAGATCATTCCACAGCCGGGCTGTTGAACCCGTAGAAGCGACCCGTTCTCACGTGACAAATGTCAACCATGTGCAAATGTTGGGCGCGCGTTTGGCGTGTTTTCCGACCATGTACCGGTGCCGAAAGGATCAATGACGCTAGTTTCTCAGAGTATCTTCCATTAAAATACCTGTAGAACAAGGACAGCATTTCCATCTGACGTCTGTGCTCCAAAGATACACTTCAAGAAACTTATAAAAAATTATAAGTTTTTTTAAGGACTTTAGATTTAACTATACAATAAAAATTTATTAGATGTCATATTCCGTGTGTACACCCGCCAAAAAACAATTTATTTCAATATTTAAAAGCACTAAAGTGTATTTTTTCTTCTAAATTATTTAAATTAGCCCCATCTGTGGGTGTGTATTGGTAGTAGCGGGCAAATTCGCATACAAGTATTGCGCAATACTGAATTATTATAAAATTTTACTAAAATTATTATACTCTTCCTTAGTTCGTAGTCAAGTCGAATATAATTCTTCTATATGGTCCCCTCACTATAAAACTCACCCCGATTCCATTGAAAAAGTTCAATATAAATTTCTAAGACATGTTAACTATAAACTCGGATTACCCATTGAAACTATAAATTACAATTACTTAATAAAAGAACTTAAATTATTAAAACTCAGATAGAAGACTCGTTTCTGACCTAACTTTTATTTTCAAAATTGTTAATGGTTTTATAGACGGCCCTGATATGGTCAGCTTAATGAAATTTGATATTTCAACTAGAACTACTAGAACAAATTTTTCATTCAATTGTATCAATAATTTTACGACTCAGTCCATCAAAAATTCACTCGTACTTAAACTTCACGCAGAAGGTAATAATACTTTTTTAGACATAGCAGATATGTTCAACTCCTCGGAATACAAATAAAAACATACGATTATTGCATACATCCTCAACAATTATTAAGATATATGTGTCTAGAGTATAAGTATCAGTGAATGTGAGGTATGTTTTATAGATTCGTCTTTGTTGCTAATTATTTGGAATGGTACTTACATAATGTTATTGCTGAATTTGTTCGTGAGACAAATAAAATATTTAGTTGTTGTATTTGGTAAAGGCTATCTATTTTATCTATGTACCTACTGTGGTGTGTTTTGCACCTGTGTGACTATTGTAATCAACTAAATATGCAAAAGCCCATATAGGGCGTACATAATATAATAAATATATGTATGATTCAATCGAAGATTTAAGTTAAAAATCACTTACCTCTGCTATCCCCATTTTCTATTGATTCCCATGACCTAATTTCTAATCGCTAAATACCTCATATTCTATTGATGTCCATGTTCTAATTTCTAATCGCTAAATACCTCATAATCTATTGATTTCCATGTTCTAATTTCTAATCGTTAAATACCTCATATTCTATTGATTTCCATGTTCTAATTTCTTATCGTTAAATACCTCATATTCTATTGATTTCTATGTTCTAATTTCAAATCGCTAAATACCTCATATTAGTATAAAGTCGGTTAAGGTATGTGTCTGACGCAGAGTTAAAAAAAACTGCAAACAAACGAATTAGAGATAGCAGCTGGTTGAGGAGAGCGGGATTCCCGTTCAGAGGGGCGTCGGAATTTATTGTTGAAATGGTACATTAAAATACCTACATTTGTTTATCAGTGTTCCTTGCGATAACCGGAGACCTACTAATAATATTAATAATAATTTATTTTTTTAATAAATCTTTGAAGCTTATTTAATTACAATAAGGAACTCAAGCCCAATTTAAAAAAAAAATTATAGTTACAATAATTTTCAGTTTCAATTTTTAAAATCCCGCCAAAACGCTCCAAATCTATGGCCGGTCGGTTTTGAAGAGATTTGAGGTTATAATGTCAAATTTCAAAACAAGGATAAGGTCTAACGTATATAATTGTATATTCTATTAATAGTAAATCATAACTAAACATAATTAAGAAAATTATGTAAGTTCTAGAAAATTGAACACAAAGAATAATAATAGTATTGAGCATTAACATTATCATAATATCCGTATTAATAATTGGTTTGATCATGTATACTCTAATTTTTTAATTAATGATAGTTTTTACATTGAAGAACAATTAAAGAGTTTAAATTCACCCAAATTAAGTTTGAACTTCGCCAAAACTAAAAAAAATAGTATTTAAAATACAAAACAAAATCGAAAAATAAAAATTTACATACTAATCCAAAACCGGAATGCGCACTTCGAATCTTCCAAATGCAATGGCACCAACATGAAAAGGTGTTTTGATACAATGATTTTTTATTCACTTTCTAATAAAGATTTATAAATTCTACGTATATGATATACAATAAAAGTTATATATTCAGAATCGGCGTTTGTTGATCTATACGAATGCATATTTTTGAAGCCATTATATTTTTCACTGGAGTTCCTCATAAAAAAAAAGAAAGACAAATATTCTCTGCCTACGAATAACCTGACAATATTTGAAAATCTTCTACTACCATCACAGAAAGCGAAAAAAAATGCTTGTGTCGTAATGGAGGAATTAGAAAAGCTGAGGAATTGAACTCACGACACCTGGGTGGAACCCAGACGCGATGACAACTAAGTCACTGATAGGTCATTATAAACATTTTTAAATGCCATTGTAATATTTAATCATTGAGAAAGATAATATTAACAAATTTCAAATGAAATATGAAACAGAAAAAGCACAGAAAATAAAAGGCTATCAGTTGCATCTAAAAAAGACACAGAAAATAAAAGGCTATCAGTTGCATCTGGGAATCGAACCTAGGACCTCCGTCTTACCGGGACAATGCTCTAGCCAGTGAGCTATGTAATTTTGATCAACAACACACTTCAATTTTACGACTTATAAATATCCTCAATTAATTCCCATACATTTGGCTGATCTCCTTTTTATGTTTATGGGCATTATTTAAAGACACTACAGTCCCTCGTATCTAGAATGAACGAAGTATCTATGAAGAATGAGCTAATGATGAATGTAAGTGAGTCCAAAGTCATGGTGTTAGAAAGAGAGGGTACGAAAACAGTGTGCAATAAAGTTGTGAATGATGAATACTTGGAGCAGGTCGATGAGTTTGTGTATTTGGAAAGTATGTTTACGAGAGATGGAAAGACTGATAGGGATATTGAAAGAAGGGTGAATGCAGGAAACTCCATTAACGGAGGACTGAACGTGGTTGGCGCAAACAAAAAGTTGTCCAAAGAAGCGAAGCTAGCAGTCCACAATGGAGTGCTGATACCAACCCTGATATATGGCAGTGGGGCATGGAACTGGCAGAGGAAGGATGAAAGTAGACTGAATGCTGTAGAAATTAAATCTCTGAGACCTGTGTGGTAAAACCATGTATGATCGTGTGAAAAATATTGAGATTCGTAAAGAATGCAAGGCTGATGTAAACGTAGTAAACAAGATTAAGAAAGGGACGCTAAGATGCTAAGATGCCGCGTAAAAATGTACATATTATTTACAGACAGATTTACAGGGTCATACTTACCTGACAGGTCACTTTAGATTAACACGGTTTATTAAATAATTGTATATTCAGTTTTTAACTCAGGGGACAATATTATTGGAAACGCTACGCTTTCCATATTATTGAAGGTGCTTTTTATTCGAATTATTCATGTTTTTTTGTTGTTGTTTGTTTTATGGAAAGGAAAGCTAATTTTTAGATGGATGGTATAGTTGTTTGGTACAGTACAGGAATTTATTACAATTTATCTTCCTATATATGATTCGTAGATGAGAAACAGATTGAGTTAGAACGCCAAGAATACTAAAACTTTGTTCAGGCTTTGACTTGAATTGTATTCTGTGTAATTGGACATTGATCCGTAAATAAAAATAAAAATATCTTGGTAGCAAATATTTGGAAATTACTTAAATACAGATTCGTGCAGATTATCGGCAATTACGATAACGTTAGAGATTATTATAACATGCATTGGTATCGTTGAAGTTGCAATACAAAAAAAACATCTCTCTCAACAAAGTGAAATCAGTTGCTTATGCTGAAAATCTGTTGTAGTTTATTTAATATCTAGGACTGTTATGAGTTTGATAGGCAGGCAAAGATTGGCTCATCGCTGGTCATTGGGTAATACGTATATATCTACACGTATTACCTGAATGTTAACCAGTGGAGGCCGGGAATAAAATTTTACAGGGAATTCACAAAAAAATATGTGGAGGGTACAAGACTAAAGGTCTATTAGTATGAACCATACCGGTAGCACTGCCATCTTCGTCAGTTGGCGAATTTGCGTTTGATGACGTCAACTGACGAAGATGGTGACGCTAAAGGTATGTTTTCATAGTAACTGCGCATGCGCGGCCACCATCAACGTCAAAATATTACAGCCGACAATCTCGGCCAGTTCTGGCAACGCGGATACGTTACGCTTACTTACGCTGTAATATGAATGTGTTTATAGATAATGTAAGCGACTAATATTGTCATGCCTGCACTATACTGTTCTGTTCTGCGCGGTGCTGGAAGATATGAATGGGATTCTTACGTCTTTGCTGTGCCTGTACTATATTGTTCTGCTCTGCAAAGTGCTGTTAGATGTAATAATTTTGTTTACATCACTTTTATTTGTTATGTATTTTAAGAATCTGAGTTTTCTTAAAAGTTATTTGATTATTAAAGAGTCTACTATTAGTGTTTTTGACTTTCCTTATTTCTAATACTTCTAAATTATCTAGTCTAATGCCTATTCCATTTTTATGCAGTAAACTGGTGCCTGTATTTTTATTGAATGTGTGGTCTGTTTTTAAGAGGTGGTTGGAAAATTCCGAAAACCCATTATTATTGAGACATCTCAAGTGTTCTTTTACCTGGATATTAAGTTTATTATTCATTAACTCTACACAGGAGGCCCCGAGGAAAATAATTTCCCTCAAACTCTATGCCATCTTTGAGGATGCTGTGTGAAGGGGTTTCTTAAGGACAGGAAGGAGACGGAGTTCCTGGAAGGAAAAGGGTATGGGGAGGTTATTAACACTAAGAAAAACTAAAAAAAAACTAAGAGGTGGGTAGGAATCTGGAGGTCAGTGTGTCAAAAAGTGACGAGCGTAGGAATCCATCCCTCTTGCTGCAGTGCAAAGCCATAATAGTAATAATAATAATAATTGGATGATTCGTATAGCGCTGTTTTTGCGAAAAATCACCTCAATGTTGCGAGAGAGTCGGGCTGGAGAGGTCAAAGGGCTTCCCAGTATCGGCTTCCTCTGATCCATCCCTCTACCCAAAGACTACTAAGACAAACCTCACCCATGAACAACAGGCACCCCTGCTAACTCACCTATCGTAGAGTGACATAGGTGTCCAATGAATGGCTCCCGGGGCGGCGGTACCCATAAACATCTCCCAAATTGAAATACAAACTTCTTCTTTGTTTCTGATTATTTTTACCTTTTCCATGCCATAGGAAATATACTTTTTTTTTATTAACCCTTTTTAGTTATATTTTTATTTGAATTTGTATTTTCAAACATATGTGAACTATACTGAGAAAAAAGTCGATTGTATGAAGCCCAATTTGGGCGTTGAATTAACAAAAAAATAAATAAAAACAGGTACTAATCATTCTCATTGCATGTATTGTACTTGATGATTCAACTGCTTAAAACATTAATTTGTTGGGATATGTTTCATAATTTAAATAAAAATTAATAAATTACTTCCCATCCGTACTAGATATATAGTATTCTTTTTGATGAAAAAAAAGAACATTAGGTTTAGGTGAGTATTTTGACCTCAAATCCACAATTAAGATTTGTATGAAACAGGGCGAACAGTCGTTCATCTTAGCAATGACACCACAAAGTAATTTAACATTTAATGAAGAAATTTTTATTAGTAAGTTTTTAAATCTTTAAATTAGAACAAATAATTATATTTTATCAACAAACATGTTTTTTTCACGAATCACCACTGCCCGTGTAGTGTCCAGTTGATGTTTCTGTTGCGATATGCCGCCAGGTTATGAAATTTACTCGTCTTGCTACATTACAAATAAATAGTTGTGTTATGTATATTTTAACCTTGAAGGTTATGAAATAATACATTCTCGTGTTTGTACAAAATATTGTTACATTAAATTATTTTATATAATTTGAGCAAATAATAAATAACTCCAATAATATGTCAGCAATTCATAACTACATATGTATAGGTAGGTTCTGTTAAATTTATACTATAATGCAGATAATCTGTTCATACGAACATTTGGAGAGGGAAAAAATATTTAATAGAAAGGTATGGCGTTACGCAATTTGCACAACTGTTGTTAAATTGTGGGCTTAAATTACAGAGCAAATTATGATGTCAGTTATTTCTATAAACAATAATTATTAGCTTGAAACACTCATCCAAATTGAAAAAAACCTTCCGAGATAAGATAAATGTCGCCGACAGGACTCGAACCTGCACCCTTCTGATTGCCGGTCAGATTCTCTACCGTTGAGCTACGTCGGCTTATCGGAAACCCGCCAAGTTAATCAACATATACTAGTGTTTCATTCAATAATTACTGTTTTTTTTATTATATTTCACCTGTAAACAACCAACTTTATTAGTATGAGGAAGGCTTGTAACGGCTAAATCCCTCAATAGATGGCGTCGAGACAAATTATGTCTACATTTTATTGGTGAAAAATGTTTTGACTTGTCAAATATTTATTAATTGATAAACTAAAGTTTTTAAGAGAAGATTTTTGTGCATAGCGCAAAGGGTAACAATTATTTTTATAAACATGATTATTTTTATGATGTCAGTTGCTGAAATATATTATCCACCGTTCAATAGTAATTCCTCATCTCATATTTTCCCTTTGTCCTATTAGGGTCGGTGACCTGTCTGTTGAAGACATTAAATATGTATTATTCTCGATAAACCACATACTTTTGATAGACCCTTGAATAAAACCGACGAGTTTTTCCGATGTACACAATGGAGGTCATTAGACGAAATGTTCAAATGAGTTGTAAAATATCCACAGGATATGCCAATTAAGTGAAGAAACAAATGAACCAATAAGTAATTTTCAATTTCAGTAATTTCAATAATATCAATAATTTCAAAAATTTCATTATTTAAAACCATTTCAAAAATTTGAAAATTTTTCTGTCACTTCAATAACATCATAGGATTACTTGTATTCATCAAAACATTTTGCAAGCCATGTGCATGCGAAAGCATTGAGCTGGTAAATGGATAAGGTCCAGTTTTCTAAATGAACCATCAAATTTTTGTTACGTAACAAACCGTTTCGTTAACGAACCATTATACGTCCGTTTTTTTTTTGTCTTGAATAATTGCAATTCGCTCGTCACCACTTTTACTGCTCGATAAGGAATCTATTTCACAGATTCAAATTATAAATTGTCTTTTTAATTAAAACAGCATACCATTTCAAATTAGCGATCATCGGGCAACAACTGACAGCTGTCAAACTACCGATAATCTGTCGAATCTTTATGAAACGGAGTAATCAGTCGATAGTCCAAATATGAGTTAAAAATGGTATCAAGCGTTAGGAACGGATGGTTATAAAACCGGTCCTAAGTCATTTTGAACATGGGTGGAGTTATCACGGATTAAGCTATCGATTTGCTCTTAGGACCGTAGCAATATTTTTATTTGTGATAGTAAAATAATTAGTTACATTTTAGACTTACGATTAACTTAGCTGGCTCCAGAGATAATGCGTTGCTTTAAATGAATTTTTCCATTTATTTTTTAATATTTAAGATAATATTAACACTAATCAACCATCTCATTTCCCACCTTCCACATCCTTCAGCCTGACAACATTCCCCAGATGGGAATATCGCAGTTTCACTAAACCTGGGTAGTCAGCAAAACTTGTCAGGCAAATTTATTATTTGTTATTTTTCATTGAAATTATTTTTCATTGAAATTATTTTTTAATTTTTTGAAATAATTTTTTTATTTTTCACTGATAAAAAATCTAGCTCCTGCAAATGATTTCCACTTCGCAATCAGATGAAAATACATAATATTATTAAATAATTGGACAAGTATTTGAAGGCTAACCTTGCATCAAGTTCCGAGTTTTATTGAGTTCATCTGTTCCACCGTGCATACAGATGTAAATACATTCCTAGATTTATATAATAAATAATAACCATTAAACATTAAAACATGCAGTACGCTATGATCATATTATTATGATAATATCGATCAAACACCCACCTAATTACATGTTATTACACAAAGGTGCATGATTATACACAGGCAGGCTTTGAGGATATCCTCGTTTGTGGTTTTTTGCAGCGGTCCCCGGGGGACTGGCATTGACTGGTGAGGCGAGAACTCACCACAACAGGTAAAATAAACTAAACGATACGTTATGCTAACGTAAATTCACAAGTGAACATGAGTTCATGACGTGGTCGATAGCCCGGTCGGCGTCCTGCCCTGCGCTATTTCAGTAGCCTCCGTACATCGCAGTTCCAGCCTCTCCTCTATAACCTCTGGAGTTACCTTCCCCAACTTTGCCTTACTGCCAACTTGCCAAAGTGGCCCATTGGACATTTTACCTCCAGAATTGTAGCCAGTATTTTATGCGGAAGCCAGTTTTATGGCATTAGAAGTGAATGTCCAAGCTACCCCTTCTGCGACATTTCCATGAAGAACAACAGCAATTCGATTCTATTCTTGTTCGGCATAATTATATTATAAGTTATTCTACTCTTTGATATTTGCGTTGGGTACCTAATAGCAAAAGTGTTGGCCAACAGTGGACCAAACGCCCGACCCTGCGGAACGCCCAATGTCAATTTGGGAATTTCACAGGTGATTTGAATTAGAATTGTCACCGGATAAGGCATTGAACTGATGATGGCGGGTTCAGGATGATCTTCGAGCATGCGGAGATACGGATTGAACAATGGACGATAATTTTTAATAAAAAGAGACAGTATTGTAATTATTTTTTTCGTCTAACTTATCCTAACCACTTACAATGTAGAATCTATATAATAATTTAAGACAAACTTTAGGCATTTTTTTATATTTCACAAATTTACGTATCGAAATAACCATGTAATAAGAAAAATAAATAAAAAAAAAAACAATTTCGATATGTTCAAAAAAGTTCAACACATTCAAACACATTCAAAACTACTCACAATTAACGAAATTTCAAAACATCGTTAGTAGCCTGGTATTACCACAGTAATGCAAAAATGTAGTTTCAATTTATTAAATGTCTACATTTTATTGTCACGCTATTAACTAGGATTCAAAAGATAAACGCCCGGAGCGCCTTGCTTCAATTGCGCCTGCCAAAGTACGGGCCTGCCCACAACTCCCAAACTCCCAACTCTAAAACAAATTTAATAATTATTCGTTATCAGTGCTATTACGTGACGCATAGACATCTCAGATTACCTTCAGTAATATGTACCACGTACATAGAGCAGTATACTCCCATCCAAGATTCACCTGAGAGTCGGAGAGTTCTTGAGTCATCTTTTCAATGAAGCACCGGCACTTGTCTATTGTTATTGATCTAATAATAAACAGGAATTAACATACGAGTAACGTAATTGTTGATTGTGGAAATCCTAACAGTTACTCAGACAATAAATAAAAACTGATAAAACGGGGAAAAACATCTCAAATCGTGTATTGAGCCCTTCGATTATAGAACATGTAGGATACCGACATGAATATTACATTTCCATTGTGTTGGCAATAATCTAATAAGTGCAAAACGGTTTGTTAAAATGTTGAGGAACCGCTCCGCGGCCTGTTTCTTACAAAACTTAATTTTGGATTTGAGGCCAAAATACTCCCCTAAACCTAATGATTTTTTTTTCATCCAAAAGCATATTAAATATCTAGTACGGTTTAGAAGTAATTTATTTATTTTTGTTTTATATTATGAAATATAGGCCACTAAAGGATTTGATTTTTCGCGATTTTAGAGGCAAATTTAACAATTATTTGGGGGCTATCGCCGAATACAAAAAAAAATCATTCTTTCTGCTTTGAAAACATAATGAAATATAAAATATTTTTTTTTGTAAATATTAAAATAAGCATTATGGTGGAGTTAAAATTAAATTAAAAACGTCCAATTTACGTTGGAACACAAATAATATAAAATATCGACCCGAAAGAACATGTTTAATTTTTGTATTTTTATTTACATAATAATAAAAAAAAAAAAACTATCATCTCGCGAATAATTTAATTATTTTATTAAAGTTGCATCTAAAATTAAGAAAAAAATATTCTTTGCCTATACTTCATAATTTAAAATAAAAATTAATAAAATACTTCTCTTTATAAACAATAATTATTAGCCTGAAACACTCATCCAAATTGAAAAAACCTTCCGAGAAAAGATAAATGTCGCCGACAGGACTCGAACCTGCACCCTTCTGATGTCCGGTCAGATGCTCTACCGTTGAGCTACGTCGGCTTATCGCAAACCCGCCAAGTTAATCAATATATAGTAGTGTTTCATTCAATAATTACTGTTTTTATTATATTTTACCTGTAAACAACCATCTTTATTAGTATGAGAAAGGCTTGTAACGGCTAAATCCCTCAATAGATGGCGTCGAGACAAATTATGTCTACATTTTATTGGTGAAAAATGCTTTAACTTGTTAAATATTTATTAATTGATAAAGTAAAGTTTTTTTTTTTTAAGACAAGATTTATGTGTAATAATTATTAGCCTAATAATTTGGCTAATAATTATTGTTTATAAAAATAATTGTTACCCTTTACGCTATGCACAAAAATCTTGTGTTGAAAACTTTAGTTTATCAATTAATAAAATACTTCTCATCCGTACTAGATATTTACTAAACCTTTAATTAAAAATCATTCAGTCTGAATGGGTATTTTGGCCTCAAATCCTATATTAAGTTATGTATGAAACAGGCAGCGCATTTGACATGTTTTGTTCAAACAAGCCGTTATGATATTGTTTCACATATTGTTTCGGGTGTTTTTAAAACTTTAAATACAGATATCAGGATTTTACCATTTAAGAATAAAAGCATCAGTAACCGTATTTTTACAGTTAATAGTAGAATTTGGCAGCCACATCAGGTCGGGAGCCCCAAAATATTTGAAAAACCCTTGACTCTGTACAGAAACGGGCGGTCCGTTTGATAGATTCGCCTATTTTACCATTTAAGAATAAAAGCATCAGTAACCGTATTTTTACAGTTAATAGTAGAATTTGGCAGCCACATCAGGTCGGGAGCCCCAAAATATTTGAAAAACCCTTGACTCTGTACAGAAACGGGCGGTCCGTTTGATAGATTCGCCTATTTTACCATTTAAGAATAAAAGCATCAGTAACCGTATTTTTACAGTTAATAGTAGAATTTGGCAGCCACATCAGGTCGGGAGCCCCAAAATATTTGAAAAACCCTTGACTCTGTACAGAAACGGGCGGTCCGTTTGATAGATTCGCCTATCTTAACAAACGGATTGCAATATTTGGAGCACAGACCTCAGGTGGAAATGCTGTCCTTGTTCCACCGGTATTTTAATGGAAGATGATTTAAGGAAATTGCGTTATTGATCCCTTCGGCACCAGTGCACAGTCGGGAAACACGCTAAACGCTTACCCAACATCTGTACACGGTTGACATTTGTCACATGAGAACGGGTCGCTTCTACGACTCATTCTTGTGTTTACAGCTCGGCTGTGGAATGATCTGCCGGCATCTGTGTTTCCTCCCTCCTACAACATAGGTCTCTTCAGGATCCATGTTCACTCCTTCCAATCTTCTAATGGACCCTCCACACGGAATCCCCAAATATGACATTATTTTTAATTATTTTCATTATTAAATACTATTATTTTCATTATTAAATATGGAAATTATTTTCCGCGTGGAATTACTATAAAAAAATAAATATACAATAAATTAATATTTCTATTTTTCAAACTGATAATACATGGTGGAATTCCATTATAATGATATAATAACAGACATATGAAACTTATTTCCACTTTTATTTTATTTCTCCGTGACCGGTTTCAGCTTGTTAAAGCCATCTTCAGACTGGACCAGTCTGAAGATGGCTTTAACAAGCTGAAACCGGTCACAGAGAAATAAAATAAAAGTGGAAATAAGTTTCATATGTCTGTTATTATATTAATACAATAAATTGAGCTAAATTTGATTTGATCTGCATATCATCGTACTTAGTTTGTCGTAACTTCAGCAAAATCACTCCACAATTCCACATGAAATGAAATACGACGCTTAGTCAAAGAAGCCACATTAATTGTATTTGTGTTTAATTCGTAGAACTCACTTTAATTTATATTTTTTAAATTTAATATAAATCAAATTTAATAATGTTATTGTTCAGTTCTGCAAGTATTTTCAGTTTTTATTATTGTGACGACTTATTTATATGATTTTATTTTCTCCCCCCCCCATTCTAATTTGGACGGTTTTTTTTTATAATGAAAGCCAAAACATCTGTCACAATAATTAAAACGAAAAATACTTGTAGAACTAAATAATAACATTATTAAATTTGATTTACATTAAATTTTAAGGAATTTGTTTTGCATACCCAGTTCATGCGCTGCGTCCTCCCAAAGGTTATACGTGTTACTTCACACCTAGTTGAGTGGGCTATAACAATTAGTAAATATGTGACACAAACGCAGCGGCAAGTACCGTGTAGGTCTGACTTAATTATTATTCTTCGATAATGCGGAGACAGTCGGTAGCAATGTGCGTATTGCATATTATGTAGATATCGGTGCAGCATCGTGTGTGACATATCACGTTACAATTCTGGGCTCACACGCACGGACTTTTTCCCGTACGTATTTCACGGATGGGATTTCCCGAATGAAACATCTTCCGGTGACTGCTAAATCCAGTGGATATCTTTATCATAGCCGTGAAAGTTGACCGTTAGAACAAAATAATAATAATAATAATAAGTGGATGATTTGTATAGCGCCGTTTTTGTGAAAAATCACCTCAAGGACGCTGTACAAATATTACTTCCTATTCTTTATCTAATTATGTACAAACAGATACAGAAAAACACACTTACCTGGCAGGTCGCTTCAGATTAACACAGTTTTATTAGAAAATTTAAGCTTAGAGATGATATGAATTTTGCAGTTGCTATTTTATCCTCCTTTTCTATTGATGTTACATTTATTAGAAGATTGATGGCATAAGAAGAGTTGGTATTTATTGAAATATTTATAATTTGTAGGACTGGAGAATATTTATAAAATTTCCTTAAAAAGCGTAAGAAGTTTTTAATAGATATTAACATTTATTTATTCTTTATACATTTAGTTATTTACAGTGTTGCGGGCTGTGGATGCATTGCGCTCCGATGCATGATTTAAAAACAATTTTTTTTTAAACTATTGTATAAGTTTCTTTAGGTAAGCACTAACCGGCTAGCCTAGCTAAGCAATTTACATGTGCATTACTTCAATATATGGGTATGATTTTCTGAAAAAGATGAGTTTTAAGTTTAGTTCTAAATTCTCTCGAGTCTTTGATCATTCTTAAGTCATGCGGCAGTTCATTCCAGGCTTTAGGTCCTGTAATGGCCTATCAAAAAGTACACAGAGATTTTAAACCATAAAGCAAAAAGTCACTTTTGTAAACGTTTAACGGTAACATAAAATAGAAAAATAAAACAATAGTTTAACACAAATCATGAGCTACAAAATTTAATTATATGATTCATCAAAGTAGTTGTATAGATGACGCTTAATTTTATAAATGGAGTCATCAAATATATCCAACAATACCTCCAAACTCAGATCATGAATCATTAAATGTCATCGAATGGTCCAGAGTAGTGTTTTTCTTTGAATAAATTTGTGTAGCAACGAATATTGTAACAATATTACTGAATGAACCATGTTACATAATATATATTAGTTATTTTGCTATAAAAATTACAATTTCAAAAATAACTTTGTTTTGTGAACGAATAATTGATTAAAAAATATCCATAAATTGTAATGTTTAAAATAAATGATTTAACCTTCCATTTTAAAACAGCGTTATTTTCAAATAGTTATCTTATCATTTTGGAAGCCCACATTGTAGAATTATTAACTGGTCAATTCATCTTCCTGTGAATAAACATCGTTAAGTAGTTTTCTTATCTATTTGTTAGCATAGATTATTAGTATTTGATAGTAGAATTATCTTTTGGGTACAAAATTTGTAACTATTGAATGGTCAGTTTAAATTGTTGGTATAAACACTGAATTATTAAGTACCCAGTCAATGCATCTTTACGTGAACATTATTTCATAATTACAGTTTTATAATAACTTATTAAATACCATTTTTGTGAAGAAAACCTATAGTTGATTTGGAATAATTAGCTGATATTGTATTTATTATGAATACATATCATTTGTTTTAAAAACTAATACATAAACCAACATTTTATACTTCACAATTATGTGGATTAGAAATATGTTGAAAATAAAATGTTACCTTGACTTTTGATAATGCCGCAAAGCACATTGTTCATTTCGTGCATTTGACATTTGACCTTATAATATATATAAATGTAGCTTATAACTAGTAAAATAAGTTGGGTTTTCTTTAGTTTTATTTAAAACATACTAAAAACACTCGATAATGGAAACAAATCTTCAACATTCAATATTTAAATCCACCTTTCTTCAGTTTTTGATATTGAATGAAAATTCCACCTTTCTTCAGTTTTTGTCGATTTTGAATCCCTAATGACTAATTTTTCGGCATAAATCACTTAATAATTTTTTAAATAGACAAAGTTTTCGTACAATTTGAAATCAAAATAGTCTCTGTAGACCTAATAATCCTGGGATACAATTTATATATATATATATTGTAACCTTAACTATAAATTTTGAGTTTTGAATAACAAGCTCCCTTTAGACAAACTACAAAAAAGTAGTTTTTGCATTATATTTTTTCTTTGTAAAAAAATAAATTAAAAAATAAATAAATAAAATAAATAAAAAAATAAAAATACATATAACGATAACTGTAAAACGATCAATTTTTCTTCAATTATATTACCACTAGGTTTTACAATATCGAAGAAAATATGATTCTTGGTAAACAATTTCACATTTGAATAATACATTAAATATAAAATTAGTATTATTTGTTATTTGGTGAGTTTCTCGAAATATGCCGAAAAAATAAACATTGTATTTTCATAACATCCGACACATGGAAGTATACAGCTTGCTTAATGCGATAATTTTAATTGCCGAAGTGAACGGGCAATGACTTACTCAATTGCTTATCTCAAATCTCTCGATCTCAAAGGTCGAAGGGTTACCCTGAACCCTGACGGAAGGTTCCACGCGAGCGAATGCCGCGGGGTATGCAACTATCATCTGGAGAGACTCAATATATTGTGAAGAATTATTACATGTTATTTTAGAGTGAGGGACATTTAAGGGCCAAACATAAATTAATTACAATTAAATAACCTTGGCGATACAACAATTAAAAAGTGTTTCAAAATAGATAAAAGATCACTACCGTGAAACCTACATTCGATGAATAAATTGGTCATGCACGGCGATTTAGATTTACAGGCTACAGATTTTCCTCATGTCGTTGAAAATTTTATGGGAATTACTCCGATATGGGAAATTCTCAGTCTGATGTAACGACCTTTCCGGGTTATGACTGTAATATTTTCATCTGTAGTATTCAAAGATGCAGCTTCTAATACAATAAGGACGGCTTGGCCCGGTGTTTCTTTATACTCGTACTCGTATGTCGAATGTTAGTTTTGGCTAGAAAGCTGAACGTTTGCCGCGTTTGCCCAGACGTGCGCCAGCTGAGTGTGATTTCGTAATTACTTTTTTTTATGTGACACCTCATAAGAGCGCCCCTATAAGTACAGAGCAACTATATCTCTACCCGGTTGGGCAACGTTGTGAGGCGGGTTGGGGCTGTAGGAAGAGATTTGTCAATGCGAAGGGGATGGAGGTAGCTTGCTCCGCATACGAGCCGATTTACACAAAAACGAGTCGGCGAAACGACCCGTTCTCTTGAAGCCGACATCAACCATGAACGGATGTTCCGCTCGTGTCTGTCCAACCGGCGCGGAGGGGATCAACGCTGTTATCTCCTTCGAACAGGCTGTTTATGTGTTTTAAAACATTGTTTACAGGTATACGAGTACATCATAAGTAGTTTCCCCAGATTAGCTACATATATACAGAGGAATGATTTATCATGAGAAAAAAAAAATTACTATGTTTTCCAAATTTTGTGATATTTATCGAGTAAGGGTCAAGTATTTATTAAAAAAACATCGATATTAAAGAAGTTGATGCTAAATACAAGACTCGTATATGGGAAATGACGGCGGACTCTGATATCGGTGACTAGTAGTATTATTCAATTGCCAATCGAAAAAAAATTATTTGAGAATTGTACGAACATACTTTAAGACTAAAAATCCCTTGAGAACGTGACCATTATGAATCGGCGCCATAGTGCGCGTTGGCGTTCAACGGAATATATGATTCAACACATGTATTGAGTATGAACTAAGAGTATAATCCAAGTTCCATAGGTTCTTATTGAATAGTCAACCAGGAATGATAGGTAATTTTGCTAAGGTTCTCAGAAGCAATGAGAAAAATAGTTTTTTATTTGTCAAAGTGAGAGCAAATTATTGTTTTTTATTACATTTGCAAAGGCAAAGTATGATTTTTTGACCACGCACGTTTGACAGTAGAGAAAAAAAGTTTTATTTGAACAAAATATTAGTAATCAATTGTATTTCAATTCCTGTCGATATCAAATGATTTCTTTATCAATATTGTTTATATTAGTAATGCAATGCTATTGTTTATGAAAGTGCTGTGAGTGCATTTTATTTTAATGTCTGTTGTATTGCTTTTTAATAAAACGTACTTCGTAAATATGCTAGTAAATAAATACATTAGACCATGAGAAGAACATTATGTGAAATATTTTAGCGTAACGTGCGTAAAAGTTTTTTTTTTATTGCGACTACCTGCGTGTCCCAACTGTTCCCAACCGTCTGGAGCCAGTGGCATCCCCAATTGGGGTATGTTGTAACGTTGAAGGTAGTGGAGAGGGAAGTAGATGGGGAAGAGGAAGGTAAGGAAGTTCTGGTTATTCAGATCTGGTCACCAAACACAGCTAAAGCCATTTCAAGCAAAGTTTCTAACACGCTGAAATAGTTTTCAACAAAATTATTTCTTAAATAAATCAATTTAATCATTGTAGAAAATAATATTAACATAACCTAAATGAAACATGAAAACGGAAAAGAAATATTAATAAAACTGATATTAATCCGAGACACTGTCTAGTTTGCAATTGAGTTCGTAAAGAACTTTGCAATCATTATAAAGATAGCTGCCAATAATATGGGATTAAAAATGGAGAATAATATTGAAAAATCTTGAATTTGAGATATGATATCGATGAAGAAGACATAAATAGAACTGATCTCATTAGCTAAGTTGGTTAAGCGATTGCCCCGGATTGGCAGAGGTCCTGGGTTCGAATCCCAGATGCGCTGAAATCTTTTTATTGTCTCTCGTTTTTTTCCGTTTTCATGTTTCATTTAGGTTATGTTTATATTATTTTCTATAATGATTAAATATTAAAATGAGTTTTTTAAATCTCAATAAAAATAATTAATAATGAAAAATTGAAAGCTATTTCAATTTAAAATCGTATTTATAATGCTGAAAAACTGTTAATTTGTAAAGGTTTTCCCATCTAGAATTTTTAGGTTATAGATATATTGTTTTCTGGCAACACCATTACGTACAGTGTTGCCAAAAAACTGTTCAACTGTCAAGAAACAAAATAGAACGCAATACCGTTGTTCCATACTTTTTTTTATTTATTTAGATAAATGATTGTGAAAGTGGGAGAAACCGGGTAGTACCTACTACTAAACATAGAAACAAGAAACAGACAATTAATAATATAATTTTAAAAGTAATTTAACAGTCTTGTAAACCCATTTCAATTAAATTTTATCAACCTTGAGAAATTTGAGTCAATCTGAATTTGACTAATGGAAACAAAGTGTACGACTCTCCCAAGTGTCACAAGTCCACTGGGCCATTGGTATTTGGCACCCAACTGAATCAATAAAACAGGTGGTTTGAAGTTAGGCTCTTACAGTTTGGCAGGCGCCCTATCTCAGTACAGTAACCGCCGCGGAGCCTTTAACTTTCACACACTCACTCAACCAGCCGACTCGCTCAGACGTCGAGACGCGCACGACGCCGGCGCAGGATCAAACAAACACTTGTTGTTACCTTTGTTTTGACTCCAATAATAATAAATTGTTAAATTGTTAGCGGACATTTTTTTTAAGTGAAGTGATTTTAACAACGACGACAATGGCCAGATTTATAGCCGTTGGATTTTTATTGATCGCAAGGTAAATAAATTTTATGTTTTATTATTTCTTATGAACATTTTTTATAGTATTTACGTAAAACGGTGAAATTCGCGTAAATACCCAATTGTCAAATATGTAGTTTAATTTAAAATTTAAGCCACATAATATATTTTCTTCAAAAGATGCGTAACTGTGTGGAGTCATGGTAAAATATACATGTTTCAGTGTATCCTGATGAGGGGAGCTTTGCTTCTGAAACATATAGATATTTACATATTAAAAACAGTGGTTTGACCAAAGTAATTGTAATTAATTTATTATGCAATGTAACGTTAAAAATATTAAATTCAACTCTACCACCTTGATATTATTTTTTTTTCTATCGTTTTGTATGTTTAAATTTCTATTTTATTTTCGCTAAATACCTTATGAAGAACCCTTCAGCCGAAATAATTAGACTAATTATACATATACTTTGAGCTATTTTTTCATGTGTAAAGTTATATAATTGTAATCAAATGAAACACTCAAACTTTGTTTAAACCACATTTAATTTATACGCCTATCGGTTTCGGAACAACCGTTCTATCCTTAGGGCAAGTGTATATAATTATATAATTGTGTCTATTGATGCTATAGCAATTTAAATCAGCGAATTACATCAATCGTGATATGAATCACAGTGGATAAATAATTTAAAAAAGGTTTTCCCATTGGTGATCTTTTTTTGTAATCCCAGCATTGTATGAAATTTTTATATACTGAGTTAATTTATTCTAACAATTCAAAGATGATCGTTAATTCGTTCACCTTCTTCTTAATAGCTGGTTACCTAATTAGGTTGGGCTATTATATTTAAACTGCAATATTGGATGCTGGTCGACACTGTTGCTATGTTACTATTGAAGAGATTGAATGATTTTAATAATCAGGTCTGAAAAATTAATAAAGATTGAACGATCATAATTTAGATCTTTAATTATTTTAGAGCTACTTTTTAGGTAATACAAAATAGAATAATTCAATGTAAATACTTATAAATAAATCATAACAATTCATTTAAATATTTTTATAAAAAAGTCACAGTTAAAAAATATATTCATAAACTAGTTTGTTTGCAATTTTTATAAATTGGAAATGAACCATTAAAAAAAATATGATAAAATGGTTATTCTGTTAAAGTTTCAATGTAAACGTAGGTAAATTAAAAAGTTTTACGACTGAGTGGAAGTAGATATGGTTATAATATTATGTACTTCACAGAATCTCCCGAGATATAAATCTACCATCTTTCATTGAAATACGAGGTGTGTTCAAAAGAAAAGGTGAATTTTGAATTTTCGCGGGCTGTGTACATTCGACTATCGATTTTTTTGTTATGTTGGTACACATATGTTTATTATATGTTAGCATTATCAGCCATTTTGGATCAGTGGTTTCTTTTTGACAAGTGGAAAGGTTAGTCATTCGATTTTTTACCAAAATAATAAAAAGTAAAAAATCGAAAAACATCGATTTTTTGGATTTTTTGAAGAAATGCTGATAAGGACATAGAAAACAAAGCAAATCTAAAATTTCACTGATGATGCCCCAGAAAACGGCTATCAAGTTCCGACCAAAACTAAGAAATTCCTCCATAGGATTAACAATTATTAACAATTTTTTTCTAAAAAGAATCAAATTTTTTTTGAAGAAATGCTGATGCGGACATAGAAAATAAAGCAAATCTAAAATTTCACTTCAATCGGACTGATGATGCCTCAGAAAACGAACCTAAATAAAAAAAATCGAAGAACATCCAAAAACGTGACTAACCTTTCCAGTTGTCAAAAACAAACCACTGATCCAAAATGGCTGATAATGCTAACATATGATAAAAATAGGTGTACCAAAATAACAACAACAAAAAAATCGATAATCGAATGTACACAGCCCGCGAAAATTCAAAATTCACCTTTTCTTTTCAACACACCTCGTATGTTCTTAGATACGTTGATATAACTGCCTCACCCTTTTTATCGTAACCCTTGGTCATGTCAGACTTTCCGGGTTCGTTTCCGTCGTTGATTACCTTGGAGTTGCTCAAATCACAACATAAACAAAGAACGTTGATTCCTATCTGACAAAATGCTACGAGTTACCTACATACAAGCCAAACCCCAACATGAACTCAATACAATTGCATTGCAATATTTTATTGCTGACTTGTCATAGTACCTGCATTATTAAAGTAGTTACCTCCGCTGATACATGTATTATTATGTCGGCGGGTAATATATTTAAATATTTATGCATGTCTCAGAGGACATACAGAATATGGATACAAATACATAATTGAATATCCGTGCTGCCATACGTAAATCTCTGTGCAAAATATATACCTAATATCTAACCAGGAAATTCAGTTGATTACTTTTGTTCAATGATAGTTATCAATAATTTTATCAGGGGAGTACTATTAAATAATAATATTCAATGTTATTATTTAGTAATGAAATGTAAACATGATGACGATAACTTCCAAAGAGTCTGTTAAATATGTTTTTATCTGGTTAAAGTCTGAAGATATTTCTTATCGGTTTCAAATACAAGGTTTCGCTAAATAGATGCCACAAACTCCAAAATAATGTAACGAGTCTTCACATCACCCTTATCTGGTATTGAGATGTTTATAGCTGGTAAAGCGTGTAATACTTTCTTGTGCTGAATTTCATCCAATGAAATAATATATATATAATATATAATATAATAATATATATATATATATATATATATATAATATATAATATAATAATATATATATATATATATATATATATAATACGAAAAAGGAATTATTAGAAAAATAAACGATGATTATGTGACCTGATAGATTACCTGAAAATATGAAACGCTCAATGGAAATTTGACACTAACTAGTCAAATAAATAAAATCATAAAACGAAATGGAGAACGTTAACAAAAAAACATTATTAATTGATAAACTAAAGTTTTAAGACAAGATTTATGTGCATAGCGCAAAGGGTAACAATTATTTTTATAAACAATAATTATTAGCCTGAAACACTCATCCAAATTGAAAAAACCTTCCGAGAAAAGATAAAATGTCACCGACAGGACTCGAACCTGCACCCTTCTGATTGCCGGTCAGATGCTCTACCGTTGAGCTACGTCGGCTTATCGCAAACCCGCCAAGTTAATCAACATATACTAGTGTTTCATTCAATAATTACTGTTTTTTATTATATTTCACCTGTAAACAACCAACTTTATTAGTATGAGGAAGACTTGTAACGGCTAAATCCCTCAATAGATGGCGTCGAGACAAATTATGTCTACATTTTATTGGTGAAAAATGTTTTGACTTGTCAAATATTTATTAATTGATAAACTAAAGTTTTTAAGACAAGATTTTTGTTCATTTTTATTTTATAAACAATAATTATTAGCCTGAAACACTCATCCAAATTGAAAAAACCTTCCGAGAAAAGATAAAATGTCGCTAAAATAAAATGAAAAGATAAAAAAAAAAAATTAGTTTATGCGCAGCACGCGATGATGATCTAAATAAATGTTTATAAATAATAATTATATAAAACGCTATTTCGACACGTTCTAAAATAAGAAAACAATATTGATTGACTCCCGCTTAATCAATACTAGTTACAGGCCGACAAATTATTTATATTTTTTTGTTCTCACGATCAGCAAGGAGTTTCCAGATTGACATTGGTCTAAATATGTCTAAAATTTATCAACGGTCTTTCAGAAATAATATTAACATCTATATTTATTTAAAATCCCCAACTCTCGGTTTTTATTATGACTACTAAGTAATTTTTCGGAAAGCGGACCCCTTTGACATTTCATAGTATGTTGAACTCGACTACTGACGCAAGGCAGGGGAAGACTCTCCTACAGAATAATTATGATGTATCTCATCAAATTCCCACACGATAAAATGTTGCCGAATGTTATTTATACATCGAAAAGCATTTTAAGAAATGTTGTGTGTGAGCCCTGTCCAGATTCGGAATTCAGGAAAACGATAAATAATTAAGTTCGCCAATTAGTTTTATTTATTAATATGACTGTATTTGGCTAAAAAATAATCAAAACTGGAGTTTAATGGCAGATAACTGAATTCAGAGAACGCAGATAAGTAACCAATCGTAGAATATCATTTCCGGAAGGAAAATGTAGAGCATTTGTTGAGCTGCCTAGATTTGTTACCAAATTGCATTTACATACGTGCATTTATCTAGTAACATTTTCGTTACTTGTTAAGAATGTACCAAAAAATGAAAAAATGCCGAAAAAATGTACCATTATAACTATAAATTCATTTGCTGGCTTCTCCAAATAACGAAACCGTTCAATAAATATTTATTTCTCAACAGTGGATAGGTTAGGTTAGAAAATAAAAAAAAGTTTCTTTTTAATAAAAATTATCGCCCATTGTCTAATCCGTATTTCTGCACGCTCAAAGATCATCCTGAATCCGTCATTGTCAGTTCAATGCCTTATCCGGTGACCATTCTAATTCAAATCACCTGTGAAATTCCCGAATTGACATTGGGCGTTCCGCAGGCTCGGGCGTTTGGTCCACTGTTGGCCAACACTTTTGCGAGTAGGTACCAAACACCACTTAGTTTTAATAATGCATCTCCGCTACTAAGACTCCCTCGTCACGTGAGATTCTGTATTCATTGTCCATCCTGGCTAAGCGTTGTATACTTTTTGCCAAGTAGTCGAAGTTACCCGCCATGGCGAGTGTTGCCAAAGTGAAAGCATATGACCGCGGCCGGACGGCCTTCAGACGGTATTGTATCTGGTGGCCGCAGCCTGTGATCTGCGATGCACACACAATGTTTACCAACACGGTATATAATCGGAGCGGTACAGACATAATTACGGCTTGTTACAAATTAAATATTGATAGGAATTCTTCATTTTTCTGTTAGGACATCGAATAATTTGTTTCTTGAGACAGAGTTGCTTACTCTGAGAAGTTAGTGATAGTTAAGTCTATGGGTTTGTTGTACGATTTTTTTTGGTTGGTGGCATAATGTTTTTTTGTTTATTTTAAACGTACACGGAAATAAAAGGTAGAGATTTGATCGAAATAATGAAAAACCGAATATAAACTTTTAATGTTGTGGTTATTTTGTTGGTTTCTAAAATTCGAAAACTTTTTTTATTGGATTTTTTTTTAATATACCAATTTATCCGTGTTCAATGAGTAGTTTGCCATAATATCAATAAAAAAACACATTATATACGCAAATATAGTTGGTAAGGCTGATCTGTCTTCACGCGTGTAAAATTTTTCAGTCCAGTAAATGCGCAAAACGCATGAATATCCGGAAATAAAAATAATTTCTGTATACCAAAGGTAATAAAGTCCCTTAGTTGATAAACCAGATCATTGTTACCTTCTAGGGAATCTAGGTCATCTCTCGTTCTCATTGAAGTCATTTCAATACAACAATAATTATCACAGTAAAGGACATCGGTACGTTAAAGTCAATCTATGCATCTTACGACACATTCAAATTGATTTTGGTGCTTATTCATCATATTCTGCAGTTGTTATGTTCACGCATAGGTTTATCCGAAATTCAAATATTTCTAAAGTATTAAGTAATTCTGCATTTTTTACTTTGTGTTTTTTGCTGACGTTTCGGCAGTTATTCCTTTGTCAATCTTCAGGGCTATCGAGTGTTTTATAATATCAATCTGCAACGTTCACAGTTACGCTGGCATACAATTCTTTTATTGTTTTTTTTTCTTTCTATCCCCGTAGTGTTGTTTAAAAGTAGGTCCTGGCCGCAGTAACTACCGCAACTGCTTTGTCATGATCTGTTGTGTAACAAGAAAATCCATGTTAATAATGGACAGCTCGTATTCTTCCACTGGTCACACAAAAAGTTAAATACGACCTTGGCAGATTTATTTTAATCTTATCTTGACATTATTAACGTGTGAAAATCATAGATTCTTTAATGCTCGTAACTCTTTGTTACGCAAATAACTGCCTTTGAATTGCTTCTGCGTTAATTCATAAATTTGCTCGTTCAATGCTTTCAAGTGCATATTTTATGCTACACAAGGACCCTACTGTTACTATGGTATGGTACCGACTATTTTCTCTAACTACGTTCTCCATCGCTCTGAGGTGAAAGGAAAATAAGGTGTGAAGGAGAACGGAAAGAGTTGGATGTTATCTGGAATTTCAGATCAGGTTACTAAACACCGCTTAAACCATTTCAAGTAATGTTTTGATTCTAAAAATTACGAATTTACCGAACGAGTTACGGAACTTATAAATACATTTTTTTAATGTTGCTTTATTACTTTAAGACGTTTGTTCATTTTGTCTAATTAATTATGGCGCGACACAATGAAATTACCTTTTCACCATGAAATTAAAAAGAGTCGCCTTTTGTCCGAGTTTTTGAATTTTTACAGAAATTTTCTAAACGTAAAATTATTCACGATAATATAGAATTTCTTTCTGAAGCAATGATACCATTATATTTTTTATATTCGAATGATAATGATGGATTGTTAACGCAAGAGGACTTCAGATGCTGCCAAACAGAGATAATTTGCATCTCTCGAAAGAAAATTCAGTTAAAAAATATTTTGGAATATCTAAAACACATGAATTCATTAATATATGAGAATTTTTCACATAAGCGAATGAGGAAGACATATAAGACAAGGATAGAAACAATTTTTTTTAAATTTAAAATGATACCTGTATGTTTTTTGTCAGATGTTAATGTAGACTTTCTTGATTTTCCAGTGCCTTGTGCCACGACAAGCTCCGAAGATTTCCCGATGAGTTCCAGTTTGGAGTGGCCACCGCTGCCTACCAGGTCGAAGGAGGCTGGAACGCTGCTGGTGAGATATATAATAATCTATTTATTAAAAAATCAGTCGAAGTTGAAACACTAAACAGCTAGTATTAATATTAAACGTCACCGCATTCAGAGTGGTAACATCCGTGATTGCAAGAAAACTTATCCAATTATGGAATGCAAGCCATATCTTTTCGATTCAACGTCAAATGTGAAAACATTACCCAACGGAATAAACCAATGACATAAACCAATATATACAACAGATAACAGAAACTAATATTCTTGGGATCCCTAAATCTCTAGATCTTCTTCTTCATGTGATGAAATCTCTGATGAAAGTTTGTTTTAAAAGGGCAATCCTCAGTTCGGAGGACAATGAGCATCCATTCTGCTCTAAAACGTCTGGCTCATTAATTTGTCAAGACAGTTGTCATCTTCCGATTCCACGTGCATCTTTTTGATGCTATGAATGAATACATCTTTAATGGTCAGATGTTCCATCTGGGATATTTTTAACTTTCCCCTAGAGTCAGTGGCCACGTATTAAAGCATTGTGAATTTCTCCCGTTTAGCTGAGGACCTGGAGATATTTGACATGAAGGTTCACCTATGATAGCAAAATCTCAATAGCTTACGTTCATTGATACATCACTACTAGATTTGACGTGTTATACAAATCAACACGACCACGTCTAATGCACGCTTCGCTCCAAAATAACACAAAGCGCAAAGTTAACCCTAAATCGCATGATGCAATTTGGGCATGTCATAGGAAGCCAGAAAGGCACGCGTCGCAAGTTTGAAGTTGAAATTTAAGAACTCAACTGCACATACCGCGCCGTCCGCAAAGCTATTATTGAGCTTATAGTTTTTTGACAAAACTACTGTAGTAACTTGAATGCATTCACACGTCACGAACCCATACAACAACAGCTAGGAGAAATTTCGCAATGTATCAATTGTTAGATTTTTTAAAACGCTCGCCCGAAACGAACATATTTGTCAAAGTATTCATATAGCTAATAAATTTATTAAAAATAAATTACTTTGTAATCACCACTTTAATAAACATATCAAAATTCACATAGCTGATTAAATTATCAATTATTTTTATAAACAATAATTATTAGCCTGAAACACTCATCCAAATTGAAAAAAAAACCTTTCCGAGCAAAGATAAATGTCGCCGACAGGACTCGAACCTGCACCCTTCTGATGTCCGGTCAGATGCTCTACCGTTGAGCTACGTCGGCTTATCGCAAACCCGCCAAGTTAATCAATATATACTAGTGTTTCATTCAATAATTACTATTTTTATTATATTTTCACCTGTAAACAACCAACTTTATTAGTATGAGAGAGGCTTGTAACGGCTAAATCCCTCAAATAGATGGCGTCGAGACAAATTATGTCTACATTTATTGGTGAAAATTGCTTTGACTTGTCAAATATTTATTAATTGATAAACTAAAATTCTTAAAAACTTAAGACAAGATTTTTGTGCATAGCGCAAAGGGTAACAATTATTTTTATAAACAATAATTATTAGCCTGCATAGCGCAAAGGGTAACAATTATTTTTATAAACAATAATTATTAGCCTGCACAAAAATCTTGTCTTAAGTTTTTAAGAACTTTAGTTTATCAATTGATTAAATTATCAATAATAAAGTCCGCGACAGTTCATATCTAAAAATAAACTGTCTCAATTTTGTATCTGAACAATGATCTGGATAAAGTGAGCCGCCCTTTTGATGCAAACTTACTGGGAGACGAATTCGCTTGAGATAGATTTATTTATTTATGTATACCGCACAACATGAGCCATTAACATTAAGGTAAAAGGGTTTAAATACACCAAAAATAATAAAGAAACAAAAAATGTAAGTTTTACCAATATAAATGAAACAATTAAAAAGTATAAAAAGGAATACAGTACCTATAAATAAGTGTAAAGTATTAACAAGTATAAAATGTAAATAGGACGAAGTATAAAAATGGATAGAGAATAAAAAGTCCTTTTTAAGATCCTCATGCCTTATTTTCTGCAAAAAAATTGTAAACTAAAACAGTAATTTTTCAGTGGATCAATGCCTTCCGAGTTACGACCATGGAGATTGTGTAACATTGTAAATCACTGTCAATGTATTTCCGTGAATTTTTTTAATGTTAAGTTACCTGTATCGATCAAATACTTATCACTAGCCCTGACTAGATCGCGAAAACTATGTAGTACCAGGATAACATAATTTATTAGATCATTTATTGATAATGAGGAAATAGATAAAAAATGGATATCGTTGATTGATGTGATTTATTGACATTAATAACTAAGAATGAGCAAAAAGGTATAATTAGTTGATTTCCGGATTCTGTCATTAAACCAGTACAATTAAAAATTTAATTTAAAATTAACTTCTTACACAATAGTGATAAATACACATAGACATTAGCTAAATTCAATTTCTTTGCTTTTACATTAAATTTTAGCCGTTTGAAAATAGTCGAGATAAATTAAGCCATAGTTGAATGCCAGATTCACACATATTACTATCACTATGTAAGAAAACATAAGTATTGACACAAATGAAACAAGAAACAGATAATAAAAAGGTATTGGTCGCATGTGGAAATTGAACCCGTGACTTCTCTCTTACCGGGACAACACTATAAGCACTGATATAATGAGACCTTATAATTTTGCGTTATTTTTATCGATATCATATTTCAATTTATAAATAAGTAATATTATTTTTTCAATCATTTCCCACATTTTTGGCAGCTATTTTTCTGTGTTGTTACGTACCTACAGATACATTTTGTTGTAGGTCTGAATTAATATTTGTTTCTTCACTTGTTTATTATATTTGATCTCCTTCTTATTGGATTGGCTTGTAAATTATGTAAAAAGTCAGATACTTTCTTTAGGTATTTTATTAGATGTAATATATAAAGATGAAAGAATTATGAATTAGGCACGTAGCTGACTCTAGCAAAGATTTAGGAAGAAATGATATGAGGTACCAACTGTACCGTAGCAATGATGGAAGAGGAATGAACCCGGGATCGAGGAAACATAGGGTTTATAAAGGAACTTTACAAAGAATAGCAACGTTAGTTTAGAAAGTTGCGGGCATAGATACAGATATGACAATATACATATTTCATGGAATCATCGGAGAATATTGGGATTTGCTTGGGGTATTTATAATTCTGAGATGGGTTACTTATTTTAATAGCTACTATAAGAAAATGGTACTGGGTGAATTGTCTGGTCAACACATTAAGGTAAACACGGCCTTCATGTTCGAGGGGTAAGGCTCTCGACTACGAATCCGAAGGTCGCGGGTTCAAATCAAATTTATTTAATTAATTTGTGCTGTTTCACAATTAATTAATTAAAAATAATATATAGTACATTTGCGCATGTTCCTGAGTGGAAGATACTCTCAGTATCGCCCCGGTGAAAGACCACCATTCGGAATTGAAACGTTGCTTGAAATGGGTTTTATCCGTGTTTGGTGACCAGATCTGAATAGGCAGGTATTTTCCCACCTCCCTCTTCCCCTTCTCCTTCCCCTCCCCAATACCTTCAGCCTCACAACATTCCCCAATTGGGAATGCCATAGTCTCACTGGATCCAGACGGTTGGGAGCAGTTGGGACTCTTGTGCGGTATTCATATAAAATTCATAGGAATTCTAGAAGTAGGTAGAGAGTTTGGGGTCAGGTTAGTAGGTACATAACATTAAGATTGCACAGTTCAACCAGAATATATCTACAATTTTTATTTTATTTTGGACATCTATTGACTTTTACTGTTTCGTGTTTCATTTGAGATTTGTTAATATTATCGTCAATGATTAAATATTAAAATACAGTTTATAAGATTCAACTAGTTATTCTAATAAATTGAACATAAAAAGCATGTGCCTTCATGAAGACATCGATTGCCTCAATAAACGTATTTCCAAATACGTGATAATTAATTTTTACTATTACCCACTCTTGACGTGATTGACAACCAGTTACAGACATAAATTTGAATGGAGTAACAACAAAATTCCATAATATATAACCTGCCCGCGAATTAAAAACATTTTTAATAGTCCTCAATAAACTTGCTATGTCCAATGCAAGTGTGCAATTTGCAATTGATGTAGAGGTCAATACAATGCAAACGCGGTAATAAAAAATATTGTTTATTGTTTGATGCCTTCTCCTTCTAGTTAATGCAACGCATTATGAAATTAAAGCCTTATTCGCAAGAGAGTTTTTTTGACGCTTTCTCGTTTTCGTCATCCTAATTTTTTTTAAATGGTGTATGCAGAAAGGGAAAGCAAAACTCAGTTGGGTGAAATAATTCATTTCTGACTTCATTCGCGTAATGATTTTTACAACTTACAGCTTTGCAAACTAAACTTTGTAACAGAGATCATCGCGTCCACTGATGTTAAAATTAAAAGACTTGTCCTAAGTACCATTTCGACGGCTGGTGGCAAGGGTCATGTGACACCCATTTTGGCATCACTATTGTAAGCAAACTATAACATTTATAAAAGAAAGGTCAAATCAAATAGTCTAACTATTTTTCGATTTTTGTAAACAAGTCGAAACTTTTTATATATTTGATGTTTTTCTTAAAATGGCGGCACGCCTAGCTCACCACCCTTATTTTGGCTTCTTTCCCTTGCATGTTATGGCATCTCTATGTATTCTATGCCATTGGGTCACGGCATAAATAATTCATAGAAGGGTGATTTTACCCGATTTTAAAGAAAATGGCTGCGCCAATTTAGACCTCAAGCCTCGAATAGGCCAATGAAATCTGAAAGTCTGTTCAAGGAAGACTTTAAAATGTTTGATTAAAATGAAGTAAAATTGAGCTTATTTTGGGCACGCTAACACGCCCACAATACATTTATATCTGTTTATCTCTTTAGTGTATTGAGTTCATTATAGGGGTTAACACAGAGCAAAAAATGCGAGCTAGGCGTGCCGCCAATTTAAGTAAAAGTGAAAACGTTGGGCTTGTTTTTAAATACCGAATATTTAGTTTACCGAGTATTTAGTTTTTTTTAATGTGAGACCATGCAAGAATCCCAGCTGCTCCCAATCTCCTGAAACCAGTGAGTCTATGGCATCCCCAATTCGGGTATGTTGTGAGGCTCTAGGTATTGAGGACGGGAAGGTGATGGGGTAGAAGAAGGTGGGAAAGTAGCTGGCTATTCAGATCTCGTCACCAAACATGGCTAAAGCCATTTCAACATGTCACACATACGAGTATACTACATATTATTTAAAATTAATAAATTGTGAAATAACACAAATTAATTAAATTAAATTTACTTGCACACGCCGCGATTTGAACCCACGACCTCCGTATTCAAGTAGCCAAGGATCCAACCATTCATTTCATTCAACCACGGAGACCGTCAGTTTGACCCCTTTTATAAATATTTTGTTATTTGCTTACCGCAGTCAACCTCGCGCTATATAAACGTGGACGTCAGTAAATCAAAGCTGGTGCCAAAGTGGGTGACCTTGCTTCCAGCCGACGAAGTTGTACTTAGGGCTAAGTCTATTAATTCTGACATCAGAGGGGGTAAAAAAAAAACACGGAACCTTTCCCTTGATCCCGTTTATTGGAACGCTCAGTCAAAATATAATTTTAGTTTCCCTCCGCTAAGGGTGAATTTTTAATTTCGCTCAATTTGTATCGATGAAAGTGGAATTAGTCTTGTTGATTCGCGTTCGCTGTAATAATTAGTATTTGGGTCGGAGATTCTGATTGAATTATATTTCCAACAGTTCTCATCACCTTGTGCTGGTCACAGCTTCCCATCAATTCTCTCCGCTTGGCTTGGCTCAGCTTAGACATTTTCCTTTTCTTATTATTTAACGTCTCAAGGATAAAATGAACAGCGTGAAGTAAATCACTTAATTTGGAGGAAATACACTTAGGTTATTATTTAATACGGTGGTCCCAGTAGACGTAATAAGTTCATGAGAACTTGCTATCAAAAATACGACAGGAGTCGAATGGCCTTCAGAGAGAGTTCAGTCTTTGCTCAATTATAATAAGGGACTTATTTTTGTTTTTGTTTTATCAATAATAACGTTCAAACTTAAATACCAGGATATATTTTTTTTATAAAGTTAGTTTTCATAGTTAAAGTAATTTTCGAAGTTTAAATTTTTCAAAATGCTCTAAATCCATGGCCGGTCGGTTTTGATCAGTTTTGAGATTAGAATATCAAATGTCAAAACAAGGATGAGCTTTACCGTACATAATTTTATATTGTATTCATGGTAAACCATAACTAAACATAAGTAAAAAAAAATAATTACCTTTTTAGAAACTTTAACTCAAAGAATAATAATAGTATTGAGCATTAACATTATCATTATATCCTTATATAATATAATTACATTAAGATTAACATTATCATGATATCCTTGATAATTGGTTTGATTGTTTCGTACTGAACAACAATTATAGAGCTTAAAGTTACCCAAATGAAGTATAAATTTCGCAAAAAAAATACGTATTTGAAATACAAAACAAAATCGAAAAATAAAAATGTTCATACTAATCCAAAAACAGAATGCGCAAAGGACGTCCGATGGTCCAAATGTAATCGTACCAACGTAACAAGGTGTTTTGATGAGATGATTTTTTACTCCCTTTTAAATAACGGCTTATAAATTCTAAATCATAAGTTATATATTCTATATTATGAATATATATTTTTACGGCCATTATAATTTTCACTGAAGTTCCTTATTCCTTCCGTGGTTCCAGATATTAAAGTGGCTCTGTATGACTTAACTAGTGGCTAGAAGAAGTAGCGATAACTCGCCGCGGAAACACAGCAGCGCTGTAATCGCTCTGTGTGACCGAGGCTTAATTAACCTGATTTTTTCGGACTTATCTCATGCTGAATCGAAGTGTGAACTATTGATATACGTGATGGTATAGTTTATAAACCCTGACACAAACTGAAAGGACGAAAAAAAATGTTTTCGACCGTCGACAATGAATGCCAACCTTCAAAGTGATTTGTCTCGCACTGAAACCTTTCATAGTACAATAAATGTAGGTATAAAAAATAACAAATCGATTTTGATCGTTTAAAGTTTTTGTGTTTACCTTTTTGGCTTAAGAATGATCAGAGGTTACGAGTGCATAGACGTACAGATGTTAAAATATATTTATAAACCCGTAAGGTTCGGTCGGTAGAATGCTCTAAAGAATACACAAAGCGATGCACTCATTAATTTTATTTTGCACCTTATTGCCGACCGGGTTTCGCTACTGCCGTAGCTTCTTCGTGCTATTTTTATGCAGTAAACTTAATGCATGTATTATCATTAAAAGTGTTTTAGAATGAACCATGAATTTGATAATTTAACAATATTTTTTCAAGTCTTTTATTTTGCACAGGCCCAAGAGACCGGGTGTGATCTTGAAGAGGTGATTTCTTCTGAAATCCGAAATCCTCAATTGATCTCAGTTTGTGATGCCATGATCTTTCGTTACAACCAATTATTATTGAATTTAGAAGTATTTTACGATTTGACTCTCGTTACGCTAATTGGACAAATACCAGATTCAGATTACAGAAATGTGTGTTCAAATAAAATCTACATCACCTCTGGTGTATACACTACAGAGTCAGCGCTGTAGAAAAAATGCTGTTTAAATAGTTGTTTAATATAAATTCCGCAAGTACAGCAGGCGGTCTTTTAGAAAAATGTGGTATTTGTATGTCTCGACCACGTGTGCTGGAAAGGCGAGGAATTGCAAAAATTCACCCTACCTATTTCAGAAGGCAACTGCATAATACCATGCTGTTGAAATAGTGGACGCTGCCAATAATGAGTATTAGCTGGAATTGTACGCCATAATGAAGGATCGATAATGTTTCGTGCACCAGCGGAATTGTTAAACTTACTTTGTTGAAATAATGATTAGGTAGATCTCACCTTGTAAAATACAAAGTGCATATTATAAATAGGGCCGGCATAAAGTTATTCTGAATGTTCCATAAATTCCTAAAAAGCGTTGAATATACACTGCCTATCCCACAGAGCAAATAATACTTAGAGATTGAAGAATCTAAAATAAGAGGGGAGGGAGCCCAATTTCAATTTAACTGAAACAGCAACTCAGTAAAAAGGTTCGATTTCTTTGCAAAAACCGAATATTTTCTAAGAGTATTTAGTTTGACCGTTTTATAAATGTTTCGTAATTTGCTTACATCAGCCAAAATCACGCGAACAACGTAGACCCTAGTGAACCAAAGCTGGTGGCAAAATTGGCGTCACGTAACCTTTTCCTCCAGCCGTCGAAGTCGTACTTGCGCGTCTATCAATTCTGACGTCAGTGGTCTATCTTTTTCGAGCGAGTTTCAGATATTTGTAGAGACAAGTGATGGCTAATGAACAAAAGGTCATAATATATTTTGGACTGAGTCCAGCTTTGAGTATTTTCTGTTTGTTTAAATAGTTTTAATCACAGTGTGCTTTTGTTATATTACTTAATTTTATTAATTTTGCTTATACAGGCGGCTTATCCTTAAAAAATATCCCGCATATTACCAGATCACATTTCTGCAGATTTCTACATTAATTCCAAGCTAATTTTTTTAATTAACAACAAGGACACTTCAAATAAATGGGGAAAAAAAACGAAATAAACACTTTAGAATTTAATGGATGTGAATCATAATAATATTAAATTTAATAATTGGCATTAGACTAGACAACTTTGAAGCATTAGAAATAAGGAAAGCTAAAAACACTAATAGTAGAATCATCAAATAAATTTAAATAAAACTCCGCTTCTTAAAATATTCCCAATAAACAAAGTACTCGCCCTTCCCGGTCCCGTACCTGCTCCCCTCCCACCCTTGGCTCTTCACTCGCCCGTTTTTATAATCTATAACACACGTGTTTCTTGGTTCATAGTTTTGTAATATACTGCCCTGAGGAAGCTACGGTAGTGGGGAAACCCGGTCGGCAAACGCATATAACATTTAAAAAAGATTTAAACAAAGTTATGGTTTTTTTTTTTAAATTTTATTCATTTAAGATTTTTTTGAATCCACTTCAATCTGTGCCTAATGTTGGATCCCGCCCTGTTGCATTAAGTGCTAAGATTTAGTAATTGCTTCGTGACCATCTTTATGTTGCTATTCTGCAATTTCATATAATCTCAACACATTACGTAGCTATATTATTGATCGTAAACATACAAATTTGATAATAAACGTTATTTAATTAGCATCACTGTATTTGGCGGTGATCTTTTCTTGGTATAAAAATGTGATATAATACTAGTTTACAGGTTAATACGATTGGTAATTCGTTTGTTGGGAACGTAGAACCTGTTGTTCAAGGTCTGCAGAAGAGATGTTATTGGAACATCTCAATTAATGCGATATTACAATAAATGGGATGTCCATTATTGTTATATTAATTACAGGGGAGAAGATACGAGTATATAGAAAAATACGCAAATAAATTTAATTGAATTACTTCATTTAGTCCATGTGGATAGGACATGTAGTAACCATTTTTTAAAATTTAATGTAAATTAAATTTAAAAATATTATTATTAAGTTCTGCAAGTATTTTTAGTTTTTTTTTTATTATTGTGACAGCTGTTTCCGTGTTCAAGTCCATTATAAAACTGCCCTTAATCTACGTTGTGATGACTTATTTATATGATTTTATTTACTCCCACCAAATTCTAATTTGGACGGGTTTTTTAAAATAATGATTTTTTATAAAAAACCCGTCCAAAAAGCGATTTAGTTAGAAAATAATACATTTTTTCTCCATTTTGTGAGGTTTTTACATTTATAATGTGTTTTCCCGTATTTAAATGACAATTTTTTCATAATTGCTTTATTTAAATGTGTTATATTGTTTTGATAATGTGAACATACTGAGAAGTGGTGAATAAATAATTTTGCTTACTTTATTAATGAATGTTATATTAGGATCGTTCGTTCGCGTATTCTAATTGTTCAAGTAAATTTAATATAAGACCCTTTCATTCTATATGTAAGGGTTCAAGCTCGTTGTTGTCAAGCGGGACGTGATTATTCACTAAGAAATGTTGTGCGAATTTTGAAAAAGTGATTGTATTTTTATAACATCATACGAGTATATGTTATTAGAATCTAATTGAGAAAGCACTTCCCACGTGTCCGATATAGGTAGCGTTCCAGTCGGCGTGGTCACAATAATAAAAACTAAAAATTCTTGCAGAACATAATAATAACATTATTAAATTTAATTTACATTTAATTTAAAAAAATGGAATTCTACGAATTAAACACAAAAAACAATTAATAATTCATTAATTGATAAACTAAAGTTTTTAAGACAAGATTTTTGTGCATAGCGCAAAGGGTAACAATTATTTTTTATAAACAATAATTATTAGCCTGAAACGTCCTGCCGGCGACATTTATCTTTTCTCGGAAGGTTTTTTTAATTTGAATGAGTGTTTCAGGCTAATAATTATTGTTTATAAACAAATAATTGTTACCCTTTGCGCTATGCACAAAAATCTTGTCTTAAAAACTTTAGTTTATCAATTAATAAATATTTGTCAAGTCAAAAACATTTTTCACCAATAAAATGAAGACATAATTTGTCTCGACGCCACCTAGTGAGGGATTTAGCCGTTACAAGCCTTCCTCATACCAATAAAGTTGGTTGTTTACAGGTGAAATATAATAAAAAACCGTAATTATTGAATGAAACACTAGTATATATTGATTAACTTGGCGGGTTTGCGATAAGCCGACGTAGCTCAATGGTAGAGCATCTGACCGAATATTAGAAGGGTGTAGGTTCGTGTCCTGCCGGCGACATTTATCTTTTCTCGGAAAGTTTTTTCAATTTGGATGAGTGTTTCAGGCTAATAATTATTGTTTATATAAAAAAAAAATTTATAACTCGTTACTAGTTTAAATTCGTATCCGAGTACATGATTACTAAACCAAATAGGCAACTTCTCCACCGAGTTCATATTTATATGCAATGCTTGCAATGCATTTTGTGGTGTTAAGGCTAGTGTGATAGGAATAACGAAACTTTCGTTTACCTGGAAACAATTGCATCTAAATCTTCTGAAACCTTAAAGGGGTAAATCTTATTCAATTGTATAATTTTATAATCATAATATTCATTATGTGTAAAATTATGCATATCATGCTTACTTAGAATACTTATTAATATCTACACATTATATTATATACAACAAAATATACGTATAATGAGGAAATAAATTGGAAAAATGAAATAGTTAATTGAATCCCGTCCTAATATTTTAAGGGAAGAGGGATTATTTATTAATTTTGAATCATGTTAATATTATTACGCAATACGACAAGAATAAAGTTTTAAATATAAAAATATCTATCAATTAATAAAAATTACATTTTAAACACCATTTTTTTATACCAGCATCATTATATAAATATCAACATGTTTCGAAAGCGAAGCTCTCCTCAACAGGACATACAGAATACTCAAAAAGTAATAATGTAAGAATATATGTACAAATTATAAACATAAACAGAAAGTGATTAAATTGGGTAAGTATTTAACCAAAAAAGTTAATAAAAAATATTATAAAACGTTGAATACCAAATTATTTTTATTATTAATATAAAATAATAAAAAATATGTATTAATGTGTTATAAATTAAAAAAAATTAAAAATGATTATTACCAATAATATTAAATTGACTATTATCACTTCGAGATTATTTTTTTTGTATTCTGTATGTCCTGATGAGGAAAGCTTCGCTATCAAAACATGTTGAAATTTATATATTAAAAAAACTGGTGTTTAGAAAGTATTGTTTTAATAATGACATGACAAAGTGAATACCAATCTTTTAAATAAAATATAAAAATATATTTTAAGTGTTTCAAAAATTTACAGAACATATTTTTAAATTAGTATCCTCTAAGAATACTTTGTAGGTTTTTATTTAAAATGCCGAGAAGAAATTAAAACAAAAGAACAGCGCAGTTTCATTTTTCGTTAGCACTAGCTTTAATGTTTTTTTTAATGCGGATTACAAACCTTGGTTAAGTTTATTAAAAAAAAACGTTCAGGGAAAGGATTGAAATTATTTTTCTCTAAATTACTTATGTAAATTAAAAAAAAATGTAATTTTTTTTTCTCTTTATTCTCTTAATATACATTATGCATATAATAATAATAATTTGATAATTTGCATAGCGAGGTTTTTCATGAAAAATTACCTCAATAGCGAAATGCTTGTAATCCAATGTATAATCGGGACTAGTTGTTATTTTTTTTATAGAAGTAATCCAAATATTATTATTGGAGTTCGAAGTTATAAAGTTGGCCGATCGTGTAGTTAGTTTCCCCGATTTATAGTCACTATACGATCGGCCAACGTACCAGCTCCGAACCGAGTTCGGGTTGGGACGTTGAGCGATTGTGTGGTCGTAGCATTACACGATTTAATATTTTACCTCGTGGAATATCTATACATCGAATGCTTGCACAATAATATGAGCACAGTTTCGCAATTATATTCGAATATGAAAGTGGTTCGAAAGTTCAACCAGCGCGAGTGGGCGAAACACCAAAAAAACTCACTAATAAAAGTTCACATTCAACAAAAAACTATCATTTTGACAAAGCAAGCAAATAAATTAACAACGTAACTGCGTCTTATAGAGATTTTTGCATTCATATAATACGAGTATACTAGTTGATGTGTTAGGCCTTACTCACGATGATGAAGTTGTGAATTCTTGCTTGTCGATTGGATGCCATAATTGATTTGACTGCGAAACCAAATGCCTTGTGACGACTATCAATTTTTTTAATTTTTTATATGAATACCGCACAAGAGTCCCAAACTGCTCCCAACCGTCTGGAGTCAGTGAGACTATGGCATTCCCATTTGGGGAATGTTGTGAGGCTGAAGGTATTGGGGAGGGGAAGGAGAACGGGGAGAGGAAGGTGGGGAAAAGGGGAAATACCTGGCTATTCAGATCTGGTCACCAAACACGGCTAAAAGCCATTTCAAGCTACGTTTCAATTCTGAATGGTGGTCTTTCACCAGGGCGATACTGAGAGTATCTTCCACTCTGAAATTAATAATATTAATAATTAATTAATATCTCTAAACAAAGAAAAAAGAAATATTAATTTGAAAATTTTAATTCATTCCAAACATTTTTTTTCAAAACATATCTAAATAATAAAGTTTTAAGTAGGTACCTACATGTATTTTCCATTTTGAAAATATTCTACCCAAACAAAGCTTCTTCTTTTGAATATGTAATCTGTGGCTAACCAGAGTGGTATATCTATCGGCTAACATCAATACAACATGGCGGGTTCAATATTTTTCATACTAATCTTAAAACGTTATAGCAACAGTTTTACATATTGAATTTCATTCAAACTAGTCTCTAAATCTTTCCGGCATTAATATGAACAAACTGCTATTTTCAGCGAAACCGGTCAAATTATTTTCGAGAAAAATCGAGGCAGACAGAAAAACAAACATTAATTATTATATATAGAGGTTGGTACGTACGTATAATCCATCATTCAATATACACTAAGTATACAAACGAGTAGATGGGTTTTTTTAATGATTTAATTGAGGAAGATTCCATGCTATGTTTTTTTTTTTCACAATGTTCATATCATTAACTGTTTTTCATTTGTTGGGAGGTACTATTGACGCGTAGTTATCACGGGTGATTTAAACCAGGATGTTCATTCAGTTTTTTTTAATCATTTCAGTCAGTGGCATTCGTTTTTAATCTCCACTATAAAGTGGAAAATCTGTTTGCTCAAACTATCGAACGGTGATCTGTTATTGAAAATAAATTTAACATCAACATAAAATTTACGAAACTAAAAAAATACATATTTAAAATACAAAACAAAAGAGATAAATAAAAATGTCCATACTAATCCAAAAACAGAATGCGCACGTGACGTCAGATGTTCCAAATTCAATGGTACCAACTTAACAAGGTGTTTTGATGAGATGATTTTTTATTCAATTTTAAAAACGATTTATAAATTCTATGTATTGATATATTCAGAATCAATGTTTGCTGATCTATATGAAGATATACTGGATGCGCTTTCGACTCCTTTAGCCAACGTTTCATACAGAATTAGTGTCCATTATTAGGGCAGATGTAGATTGTAATGTAGTGTGTATTTATGTATATAGAAGTGATACCGTGTGGTGCGCGTTCTTCTTGGGGCCGGTATTTCAATATTATAATTATTATTACGCTTTAATAATATTAATGATGAAGATGAATTGTCTGTTGGCGGTGTACATGTGAAATATGAAGTAAAGCTCAAGTCCTTTAAGGAACCTATATGTTAGCGTTACAACAAATTAAATTAGTAATAATTAATTTGTTTAAAACCACTGTATTTAATATGTAAATATCTTACATGATTCAGGAGCAAAGTTCCACTCTTCAGGATAAAAGATCTTTCTCCCTGAAACATGTAGATATTTACGTATTAAATACAGTGGTTCTAAACAAAGTAATTATTTTTAATGTAATAAATATGACTCCATAAAGTTACTTAACATCATTTGAAGAAATTAAAACTAATAGCATTTTTATAAATTTCTTGAAGAAATTTGTCTTTATACTTACAATAACAATTTATTCCGTGAGTATACCCTCCAACAGACAATTCATTTCAATATTTAAAATCATTAGGAGCTAAAAAATATATTTTTATAATTAGCGCCATCTTTGGGCGCGTATTACGTTTTGTTTACCCCTAATATTATGTTTTTGCTGATACCTATATTTGTATTTTTAAGTGAAGTTCATTATATTTCAATTGGTAAATAAATTCTAAAAATAATGGAAAAATATTCAGTTTCAAGTCGAGTTATATTTTTCAAGAGTAGAGCGATTTTCAATGTGTTTTATGCTATTTTATTGGAGATTTGTATGCAGACGCAGACTGCAAGTTGGCAAAAAGATTAACGAACTGATTTGGCACAAATTCCTATTTATAAACCAGTTTCTCAGTCGCCATAATCTCTTGGCTTAGAACAAGTCTTGGTTGGCCGTTCATAACAACTAATTTTATTATTAATCTGGAGACCAGTCCCTAGTATATTAATAACTGGATGAATTTCCCGGAGTTGCCCGGGTTCAGAGAAAGGTTTTGAGGTTGTGATATGTTACTTATACTTCTACACCTAACCCTACACCTACCCCTACACTTACTCCTACTCCTACAGTGGTAGGGAACCATACCCGGTAATTTTCCTTTAATTTTGAACATCAAGTGCGCAAAATTTCACGAAGAAGTACCAAAATTCTGCTTTAGGGGGTCGGAAAGGGAGATGGGGGTAGTTTTTAGAAATCTGACGTAAACAGTGAGCTCTTAAATCGAAAGTCAAGTGTCCAAAATTTCATCAAGCTCGCAATAAAACTGTAGATTTGCATACAAAACAAACAAACACCGCCCGCCCGGAAAATTCTTCTTCATATAATAGATTACACGGTTGCTATAAATATAATTAATACATATATCCTACTTTAGAAAATGAAAGACAATTTAATATTAGTAATTATAAAAAAAACCTCGTAATTTGTTTACTATACAAGGTGTAACAGTACGTACCCGACAGACTTTAACAAGCTATTCCTGAACGTATTTGGAGTACAACTTGAGGATGTCATTTTCCACATTTAAAAAAATTTAAATCATAAAATATTTATTATTTTTATAAACAATAATTATTAATCTAAAACACTCATCCAAATTGAAAAAAGAGAAGGTAGAGCATTTGACCGGACATTAGAAGGGTGCGGGTTCGAGTCCTGCCGGCGACATTTATCTTTGCTCGGAAGGTTTTTTCAATTTGGATGAGTGTTTTAGATTAATAATTATTGTTAATAAAAATAATAATTGTTACCCTTTGCGCTATGCACAAAAATCTTGTCTTAAGTTTTAAAGAACTTTAGTTTATCAATTAATCATAAAATATTTGTTTATATCGCATGTTGCCACTGATCACACTGTAACACGTCGCAAGGGATCACGTGATACACTCTCCGTCTCATCTGTACGGTGCTGCTGGAACAAGACGGAGTGTGAATCATGTGATGCGCTTGGCTGTACCCAGCTTGTTAAAGCTTTTGGGTACGTGCTGATACACCTGTATATATTTAACAGTACTTGTTACATGATAATAACCGTAGGTAGGTATAAAAGTAATAAGAAATGTTTAAAAATTATCTAATTGGTATAGTTTCTTTGTCGATTCGTCTTCTTTGTATGGTGGAGGAGAGTTGGTGGAGGTCATAGTGAGGTTATTCAGCCATTCGACGGCATCGGGAGTCACTTGGTTCATCACAGATGTGCCATAGATGAATGGGACATTCTTCTATGGTGTATTCCGCTGTTTGAATATGTCCACATTCATACAGTTCGGATTCCTTTAGGCCCCATTTATGCATCATATACGCACAACGGCTGTGACTGCACCGGATGCATTTTAATGAGGTCCACGTCTTCAGAGGGAGAGGGAACGCTGGTAATTTATTAGAAGGGTCTACAGGAGGGAGCTTGTTTTTCACGTCTGAGATCTGCCACTGAGTTCGCCTTCAGTTCAAAAAGATTGCAAGGTCCTCTTGAAATGAAATGTTAATATTCACGGCTTTCTTGCAATCCCTGAAGGTTACATTAATATCTCCCTATTTGAGAAATTCTCGTGTCATGTAGACGTTTTTTTTTATTTTTTATTGCGTATTATTTACGTACATTTTCCAAACGAGTGTATCCGTGTTATAAAACTTGATTGTTATCTGGTAATATTTCCGTATTTAGGGAAACACGATTTAAAATCTCCAAAACAAATTATAAACTCAATGTATTTTTCATTTTCCTTTGAATGTTGTGTTTAAGCCATGTTTTCATTAAAAACGTCGAAACTTTGAATTATTTTCACATTTATCATCACATTAATATTGTATGTACCTAATCATTAATTTTCCTCAAACCTTTTGCGCATCTTCATATTATAACGAAAACAAGAAATGCAGGTTTTGGCTGGGAATGTAGTTTGGATAATTTATTGTTTACGACCTGTGTTATTATGTTCAAAACATGCAAGATATGTATTGTTCATTACATATTTTTAGACATGTCTATGAAGTTTTTCTATTTTTATAATGGTGTTTCCTTTAAATTATGTTTAATAAAATCGTCTTGATTTCGTTAGGCATTCAGTAAATACCTACCAGGGGTGTTAGTTGAAGTTTGCCGTTTTTTTCAATAAAGAAAACGCTTAATTCTCAAGGGAATCTCAATTTTTTTTTATTCAAAGTATTGACCATCGGATTCTATACATTTTGCCCATCTTTGAGGCAAATCATGGATACCATTCCAAAAAAAATAAATTCTCTTTCGAGGCAAACCATTCGACGAGCCATTTTTCGACTTTTTCAAAATTGGCGAAGCGCTGCTCTGCGAGTGAGGTATGTATCAACTGATTTTAATATAAAGAGAATTTCAAATAATCTCAGACGACTTTCAAAGAGAAATCGATTCAGTCAACATTAAAATAATTCGAATTTGATTGAATGCTATAAAAACCACCCAATAATCACGATCGCTTAGAATACAATATTATAAAAAGAGTTCACTTTACCCACGAGTATATCAGAGACTTAATTCCGGTTCTTTTTACGCATAAAACATTATTTTCCATGTCAATGACAATACATTTTAAAAGGATTTTGTGGATTAATTATCACAGTATTTACATAAATTATGGCTGAATCACATATACATAACGTGTAGTTTATTATTACTTACTTTACAGGTGTAGTTTTTTTTACAATTTATAGAACTTAAATCACTTTTATCTGATATTTTGTGCTTTTAGCATAGGTATCTACTTCACAAAAATCGCAATTTCGCTAATTCGTTTCATGCGACAAATAATGCAACGATAACATTGAGTTTCTCTTCTGTTAAAACTACGCTAATATCGATATTTTTATACTAATAATATCGTTCACTGAATGACAGCAGCTGTCATCCGAGAAAACAGGAACTGCAAATAAGAAAAAAAAAACTATTTTTATAAAAGATATTATGCAGTCTGACATTTAAGATTAAACAGAAATTGACGGCTTTGCGATCGTTTAAAAGTTTTCAAACACAACACAAAGATGGCTCATTGGAAAATCCAAGTAAGTTTAAAAAAGAACAATGTTCCAAGTGCATATTTTTTACATTAATAAAACAGTGTTCAGAAATTAGTGGTACTTTCCGAAAAGAGATGATTCTACAACAATTTTATGTTTAATCCTGTAAATTAATGTAACGATTTGCAAGGAAGGGTATTTCTGAAATTTATGTTTTGAAGTAACCATGTAATAGATGTTAGATAAATAAAATAAAACGTAACAAAATGAACCATGATGTTCTGCATTGATTCTGTCAAAATCGAATGTAATTTTTTTTTAATGTCAGGATTAGAATTTGAAAGACATAGTTAGCAGCTTGGTATTGCCATAGATTGGCTACATTTATTAAATTTCTACATGTTGTATGAATTTGTATTGTGAGACAGAAGGAAATAAGGGATGAACTCCTTTATTTTTTCGGTCAATTGACATATAAAAAAACATTTAAAAAAAAATAGGAAGTGCAAAAATGTTTTGACCAACTTGTGTATTTTTTTACGAAGGCGTTTCGAATCGTGACCCGCTACGGACAATGATTACAGTGCGGAGAGCGTGAAACAAAAACTTCATAGATTAAAGATCCATCAAGTACTATAAATAGTTCTTCTCTGAGGTGTAAATCAGGGGTTTTTAAACAAATTGGCAAATTTACCAGAGAACAAAATGTACATTGTTGAAGTATTAAATAAGAACAAAAAGGCAACAAAAGTGCATTGAGGTTATACGAAACGTGATACGCGCTCTCAGATGGGGCTAATTTAAATATTTTAGAAGAAAAAAAACGCTTTTAGCACTTAATGCTTTTAAATGCTTTTGAATTTAATTGACGGCCTCCATGGTCGAGGGGTAAGGCTCTCGACTACGAATCCGAAGGTCGCGGGTTCAAATCCCGGCAATTTAATAATAAATTTTTATTTAATTAATTTGTGTTGTTTCACAATTAATTCAAATAAAAATAAAATATATAGTATATTTGCGCACATTCCAGAGTGGAAGATACTCTCAGTATCGCCCTGGTGAAAGACCACCATTCAGAATTGAAACGTTGCTTGAAATGGCTTTTAGCCGTGTTTGGTGACCATATTTGAATAGCCAGGTATTCCCCACCTTCCTCTTCCCCTTCTCCTTCCCCTCCCCAATAACTTCAGCCTCACAACATTCCCCAATTGGGAATGCCACAGTCTCACTGGCTCCAGACGGTTGGGAGCAGTTGGGACTCTTGTGAGGTATTCATATAAATATATATATATATATATATATTGAGATGAATTGTTTGTTGGCTGGGGTACATACGAAACATTAAATGGAATAAATTCATTATTATTAGGATACATTGATTTCGGTAGAATCTGGAGACAAGCTGTGACCACTTTTCAGGACTACATATTTTTGTCTTTTCTTAATTTTACCATGAATGTAATTATTTTTGGATGAATAAAAAAAAAGGTTTATAAATTCAATACAATTTTGTATTTCTGTAAAATAAAGTCTCCGTAATCTTAACTCATGAATGTACATTCTCCTATCCTAGTATATTATCAAAAAGACAGTGCCTACCTCACCTTTTTCAGATATCAGAAAAATTTTGAAGAAATTTCAGAAAATATATTCTTATTTCATGATCGTTCCATCGTAAAAAATGTTTCTACTTAGTAAATTTCAATGTTTTTGTTATTATTTTCCTTGGGCGTCTTATCTTTCATACTTTATGATATGGTGAATGATGACTAAAGCTACAGCCTACCCTTGGTCAAGGAGCAATGCACGCCACTGCCTATTGTTTGTAAAAGCCCTACAGGAGTTCAATAAAAAAATAAATTATTCAATAAATGAAACGGGAAGCAAGTAGCAGAGGGATGCTGGAAGCGCTAAGCCAATTAGAAACAGCGTGAAGCAAAACGGAATAAACGCAGGAGACAGGAAGCAAATAACAAACTGGGAGAGAAAAGTATGAAGCAGTGGTAAGCGGGATAGAAGAAGCAAAGGGAAACTGGAAACGTGTAGCTAAAAACGGTAATCAAGAAGCATAACAAAGCGCGAAGCTGGAAACGAGAAACAAGAAGTAGCGGGAAGCAACAATGAAAAACAAAACATAAGCGGGAAACCGGACGCGAGAAGTAAGAAGCGAGTAGCTAGATGTAAGAAGATACTGGAAGCAAAAAGAAACGAAAAAGAAAAACGATCACCAACGCTCAGTCAAATCCTTGATTCCTATCTATCCTTATTTCCAATATTTGATTATAAAGTTGCCATGGATACCGGTCGATTATATTCGAATCTTCTTCCCACCCACAGAGCACGTGTTCCAAGTACTACGAGTGCCCCCTGGTATACCGGTCTACCCGGGACAGGAGTGCTTCTGGTTGGGGTGGTACAATCGTATCGTGAATCTGTAATATTTCGTAAGGCAACTAAATTTTATGACCAAAAAACGTCACTTTCCAAAGCATCGCCTTAAGATATAACGTTGTTACTAATATACATAAATAACAAATAGATTCTGTGTTTTGTATTTTTGAATATCGTTGTTTGCATGTAGGTGTTGTTCTCATTACTTATTTATCTTTGGTCCCAAAAGCACAGCCTTGTCCACGGCTTAAAAAGGTGTTAAGCAGCCCTGCTATCACAATACAAGGAAACGTTCGGTCTTAGTTGTAAGTGTCTACGGGTTGTTTGGGAATTCCAGTAACAGCTTTTTACGCCTATAGCCGATTCGCAAAAACAGCTAAAATAAGCCGTCTGAATCCTGTCTGAAAAATGCTGATGTAATAAAACAAAATAACACGAAGATTGTTCATTCAATGAAGGGCAAACCGAATTTTCCTTTCAAATTTAGCGATTTGAAGGTTCCGGTGCAGAAAATGGTTTCTCCTTTCGAATCTGTATCAAATTAATTAAATAATTTTAATAAAAACAGTGTTTTTAAGACGGTTATCTGCACCAAAGTAGGAGATTTTACATAATCTTTTAATGCAGACTCTTGGCAATTTGCGAATTATGAAATCTGCAAATAAGAGATACCGGGAACTAAATATTATACTTAGGTTTATCTGATTGCATCTATTTTCTTAACTTTAGCAAATACCTACATTGTCCTGAGATTAAGATAGCATTTACAGTACTCGAGGTATTATTGTTAAACCGCTTTCAGACGGTAGTAAAACAGCACCCGGGAGTACTTGCAATAATGTCAATCACGAAAGTTATTGCTATTTATGTTTTTTATTTCTTCTATAGTTCTCACATGTTTGCGAGTCTAAGCAATCATCTAGTAAAAAAATGCTTTTATTGAAAGCAATAATAATAGACCAGTTAGTATCGTGAATAAATGTGCCGTGGGCTCAATCCTTTGTTGACTCTAAGCCCCGCTATCTCTGGGGCCAGTGTGAAATCAACCGCCTACAGTAGGAATGCGAGCAATGGAAGTACGCAACACCGATACCGTGCAGCACCGACCCGTGTACGGGCGACAATAGAAATGGTACCATTGTAAATCAACACACGTATGAATCGGCACAGTTTTCAAAAGTGATATAAAGTCATTAAAAGTACGAAAGAAAAAAAAAACTACCATGAAAACCTAATCTCACCTAACCTAACCATTTTTTTTTTTAAATATATTGGTTAGGTTAAGTTAGATTAGGTTTTCGGGCTAGTTTTTTTTCGTTCTTTGTATGAATTTATTTCACTTTTAAAAAGTGTGTCGGTTTACACGTGTGTTAAATTATTCGGTCATCATAGAAACATATGGAACAGAGCGCTCTCGGTATCACGCATTCTTTCGAATCGTTGATTTCTTACCGACCCATGAGGTAGCGGTCTAAGTCCCAACATCTTTCGCTTACAATTATGAAAGTAGCATGACTAAACATATTTTTGGGTTATTCGTAACCTGGGAATGTTTGTAAACTCTCTTTAAAAAAAGTTAAGCCATTCCTTTCAGTTATACTCTATTTTCATAAGCCGAAATGAGACTTGACCAAAATGACAACCGCCAAAATTATTAAAATTTACTTTGATAAGGAATGCGGAACCGATAGATTTGAATTGCTACGTCCTATAATGTTAATAGCGAAACCACCAGACCTCCTCAAGGACACAGTATAATATTATACTCCGTGGCTCATCAGGAAGTGGCTTTAGATTAAGCCAAGGAGTAGTTTCCAGTTAACCAGTAACCACTAGGTACTTACTTCCGGCTAGATAAGCGGTTTAAGGATGCGGTTAAAGTTACTTGATGGTTTTTTTATTAATTTAATTCAGGTAAATTTTAATATGTGTTTAATCACTGCCCATGTGATAAATTGTGGTGATACGTGGTTTAAATTTAATCTGAATATAGAAGACCTCGGCGCCTTAAATTATACAGAGTGTATCAGGACGTATTTAACAAATTTTAATCAGTGCTTCAAGATTTTATTGGAAGAAAGAAATTTAGATAGCGTTATACTAAATTTTATGGTTGTTTTTTTAAATTTTCATAAATAAAAATCTTTTACATGTTGTCAATCACCTGAGTAACCACCCAAACCCCGCCCCGAATACTTACTGATGTTTTTTTAATATATTTTTGTGAAAATAAATAGTTACCTCCGACCATAACGTTATCTACATTTTTTACTCCAAATAAACTAACTGTCGGTTACGTTCTGATACACCCTGTATAGCCAGTTTACTAAATTTCTTTGGAGAAATGTTGAATACTTATAATTGAGCATCGAGAGATTTTGTAATATCAACAGCCGATATTTCAGCAATTGATAGAATTGTAGTAGATGAAAATGTAACACACTGTAGCTTCGAAACTTATATGACTGGTACGAGTGCAGTTACGCTAAGTAGTTCCGGGCTGCAGTCTGTTGAATGAAGGGAAAAGATCAATGATAGTCAACATCCTACAGTAGGGCACCAGATAAACAAATAAAAAACATACTTAAATAAAAAATAAATTTAATATCATAATTTTTTTTACAAATGGAGATAAAAAGAGAAAAAAAGGCCAAATAAACTACTTTTTAGTAAGAAATTACTGTTTTTATTAAACTATCAATCAATTCAGAAGAACCTTTCCTTTGTCAAGACAAAAGTCATACTAGAAAGCAAGAAATATTAATAAATATATAAATACAACCTAATCAACCGTTTGAAATGTAGTAATTTCAAAAAATAGGGTTTTATTTATTTTCTTACATTATTCCCGTCATTAAACCTGACTGTTCTAAGGTTTACCAGACCAAATAATTATGTTTCCAACACCTAGACCCAGAGGTTTACAGGCTTCTGCACCTATTGCCCACTACTACGGTGTATTTATACGCATTGACGTCCGAATGAATAGACGTGCCATTATAGCCATATTTGCATACCATTTCGACGGCTGGAAGTAACTACGTGACAAGCTAAATTTGGCAGCAATCGGTTTCACCCATTTCTCGAATGCATGACGCCATCATTCGTGTACTGACTGGTGGCGAGCGATCATTTGAAGATTTTAAGGAATAAAACAAAAATTATGGTTTCCTGCGCATTCAACCGTTATAAACATAGAAGTGGTAAAAAGCATGTTAAAAAAAACTGTAGTGTTTTATTCCACAGATAAGCGTTTTTTTACTGTATATTATTATTATTCAATTATACTAACAGTTTTAGTGATCGGCTAAAGTGCCACCGTCCACGTTTCTTTCACGTGATCTTAACTTCGGTAACCCAATTAAAACATTTCTGAAAAAGGGTTAAACTAAATACTCCAATAAAATATTTGATTTTTGCAAACAACCCAAACCTTTTTCTTATTTACTATTTTACTTATTAGCTGATTGGGTTAGTTTGGAATCTGTTCCACAGCTACGGTAATAAAGGAGATTGCCATAAATTCCGTACAATTGTTAAAAGGACGAGTTAATCATGTACTTATAATACTAATTCTTCGCAATGCTATTTAAGTTGCCTGGATACTGTCGGGATTCATCCATTCGCAAATCAAACGACAGTAACCCGCCTAACATTGCCCTCCCGCCTCATTTTGGTGTCTTAACCTTGCGTGCTAGGGCATCTCTATGTATTATTTGATCTGTGTTTATAGGCCTAAAAAAGGCTTCTGCATAAGGATGATATATTAAAACATAAATATACAGTGTACATAGGAGAACGTTTTATATACGAGTACGTGAAGGAAATAATAACGTAGGTAGGTGTTATGATAAAGTAGATACAAAATGGAGGTAGATGTAATTTTAGAGTAGGTATAAAATAGGTATGTGAATATACCAATATAGTTAAAATGTTGAGAATGAAAAATAAACAAATAATATACCAGGGGCGCTTTTCCCGTTCTTTTTAGGGAAGATTCCTTAACTTTTTCCTTAGGGTTAAAGTCTTCTTACTTAACTGTGGTTCCGATTCTCTCGGATGACAGCTGTCAACTGAATTCAGGGAACGACATTCATCAAAAATTTCAATATTTGCGATGTTTTCACAATAGAAAATCTCAATATTTGAGATGTTTTAACAAGAGAACAACTCAATGTTAAGTATTTTACCAATTACGTTATTATTTACTTTATCTTAATTAGCCAGTAATATTGACAATTCACGTCAATATTCACTCTTCGGTCGGCACGTATTCAAATGTCACTTTAGAACTAGAGACAAAAAAATATCATTACTATCTAATGAGCTAGGTACCTTTTCATAAAACGTGATTCTTTGTTAAAAGGCTTATTTATGATATTTAAAAATAAAATTAAAATGTATTAAAATGAATTATAATATAATATAATTGTTTTTAAAGGTTCTAGTTCAAAATATTATTTCACTTGAAGATATTTCATCAATTTTTGTTTTCAAATAATATCTTGACAATCTATTTAGGATCTTTTTACTATGTCTCACCGGAATTCCGCAGTTAATCAAGAAGTCTTTAACCCTAAGGAAAAAACGTAAGGAATCTTCTTTAAAAAGAACGGGAATAGCGCCCCTGGTTTATAGTAAGAATTCATTAATTTCAACTTTGTGTTTCAATAATCCTGATTTTAAAATATCCACAGAACCTTATTTACTACCGAGGTTATGAAGTCTTTGTGTGGACGAGAGAGGCAAAGTTGGAATGAAAGAGTTCTTCATGAAATGGAGCTATAGTTCTTTTATTTCTACCAGGTACTCTGGACATTATCATTTCTAACAGATCCTGAGTATCAAATTGTAATGATAATCATAGTTCATTTGGTGCAATGGTATACCATAAAAAAGAAATATATAGGTTGGATCACAGCTTGATGAATGTTGGGGTTTTTTCGAACAACTTATCATTTTTCCTAGAGGTCAAAGGTTGAAAAATTGAATTAATGTTCATCCCAGACCCATACAATAAAAAATTATCCGAAGACTCGTTTCAAGAAGGTCGTCTCACGTTCAAAGTCATTTATTATTTAGCAACATCATTACTACCTAAAGCGTTTGTGGTCGAAAACCACTTAATAATATTAAATTGGTGGTAGATTCAGAAAATATAAAGAAAAACCTGATTTGTCAGATTCTTTTTCATCAACAATCAGCCGTAAAGGTGTACGTATTAATGTCGAATAAATACGAAAAACCCACATTAATTATTATATCTTGCGGTCAGATGATGTGTTTAGTAAAATATCAGGTATTTTAACAACTTGTGTAGCATTCTAAACTAAATAATTCTACAGTTAAAAAATAATAATTATTTATTTATTTGAAACACACGTTATTATCAACAAAACGTAAGAAAGCTTTGACTTCCCAACTAGGAACAAATTCCGTTTTAAGACAGTCAAATTGACGAGTTTAGTTCATATTAAGTGCCATTATAAAAAAATAGAAGGGAAAAAAGCTAGTATTGACATAGTGTGGTAATATAATATGTCTGGAAAAAAGTGTAATAATTAAGTATAAAGTGATGTGAAGAATAGTATAGAAAAAGAACAATTGTATACACCAGATAAGTTGAGAGAAATATAATAATTAATATAGAATAATAGTTAAGTTCAAATAGAAAAAACGTATATAGTAATCGTTTACGTATTACGTACGTAACTCTACTAATAAGTTCTACGTTATTACATCATTAATCATTATTTTCCTCCCCCTCTCCTTGTCATATCAGAGTTCCATCGAGTGTACAAAGCGCCTCAATACGTTCAGAATATTCTTCTTTCTGCAATTACAATTGGTCCATAGAATTTATCGTTCTACCTCAAGCCATATTTTCTTTGAAGGTTAAGAGTACAGAACTAAATAGAAACACTACAAAGCTAATTTATAAAACTATAGTTGCTCCACATTTGGACTATTGCTCTACGAAGGCAATCTAAATAAGATAGAAATTATTTTTATAAACAATAATTATTAGCCTGAAACACTCATCCAAATTGAAAAAACCTTCCGAGAAAAGATAAATGTCGTCGACAGGACTCGAACCTGCACCCTTCTGATGTCCGGTCAGATGCTCTACCATTGAGCTACGTCGGCTTATCGTAAACCCGCCAAGTTGATCAATATATACTAGTGTTTCATTCAATAATTACTGTTTTTTATTATATTTCACCTGTAAACAACCAACTTTATTAGTATGAGGAAGGCTTGTAACGGCTAAATCCCTCAATAGATGGCGTCGAGACAAATTATGTCTACAGGCTAATAATTATTGTTTATAAAAATAATTGTTACCCTTTGCGCTATGCACAAAAATCTTGTCTTAAAAACTTTAGTTTATCAATTAATAAGATAGAAATTATTCAAAACAAATATACTAGAAATATACTAAGGAAAGGCAAACATACTAGAATCAAACACATGAGAAAAGAGCTTTATATGATTCCAATAAAAAAGAGACCGCTATATAATGTGTTAGTTTTTATAAATAAAATTCTGAATAATCAAATGTCAAAATATTTTAAGAATGAAATTGTTTTTAATAAAAATGCACATAATTATGAAACCAGGAATGTAAATGGAATTTGATTATCGCATATGAGAAAAACAGAATCACAGAACTGCTTAATGTATGCAGGACTGAAATTATGTGATGAGATGCCTGAATGTCTAAAGAATGAAGGAAGAATGAACGCATATAAAAATATTTGTTATGCTTAATGTAAAAATAATTATTACATAAACAACGAAATGTAACCATGTATTAGTTCATATATATAAAATGTAATATGAACTAACTCAATAAAAGCCACCTTTTATTTACCAAAAAGACACTTCCATATGTTTATTTTCTTTTAGTGCCCTGGTTTTACTAATAGCCTGCCAATTGAGCATTAGTACGATAATTAATGCTTTTAAAACCAGTTTGATAAGATAAACTTTGTGTTTACTCGAAAATGTCAGCAATGAACAAACAATAAAATGAATAATTTGTTTTATTTTCAGATAAAGGAATAAGTATATGGGATCACCTCACTCACACATCTCCGGTTGCTGTGCTGGACCACACCACGGGAGATGTCGCATGTGATTCGTATCATCTATGGAGGCGGGATATTGAGATGCTTCTGGAGCTGGGAGTCGATTTCTACAGATTCTCAATTGCCTGGACCAGGCTACTTCCTACCGGCTTCAGCGATAAAGTCAGCGAGGATGGACTAAACTACTACAACAATATCATCAACACCCTTCTGTATCATAACATTACTCCCATCGTGACTCTGTACCATTGGGACTTGCCCCAGAGGCTGCAGGATCTTGGAGGATGGCCTAACCCCCTCATGGTAGACTATTTCGAGGACTTTGCGAGGGTGGCTTACCAATCTTTTGGAGACAGAGTGAAGATCTGGATCACGATCAATGAGCCGACCAACGTGTGTCTGAATGGTTATGGACAGACGTGGGTCGAAGGAGGTCTTGCTCCAGGCATCAACTTCCACGGAGTAGGGGAATACCTGTGCGCTCACACCATCATCAAGGCCCACGCCAGGGCATACAGACTGTACAACGACACTTTCAAGGCTGAACAGAAAGGTACTAACAATGGTCATTTTTAATACCACAATAAATACTTCAGTCACGCAACAATAATGCTTTGATGATAATTGGCCATTTATACGATCCTTTGCTCGTGTATCAAATACTTATTCCATGTACGTAATCTTCATATTATTGTATTTGTCAGGTATGAGTTGAGAATATATATATTTTTGCTTCGTTTTCAGGAAAAGTCGGCATTAGTCTGACAGCACCGTGGGTAGAAGCAGAAACCGATTCACCAAAGGACAAACATGCTTCCCAGACGATCATGCAGTTTTTGGTAATTAAAGAATGAATTTTTTGTTCGTTCAACTAAAAACTCAAGAAGCAATATCAGACTTTTTGAAAATGTAAAACTTTTCATTTTTCCATGTCTTTTATTATTTCCTTCCTATTTAGGTAGATTTACGAAATAAAATACCGTAGATATACTAATACGCGCAGCTCTTGACATTTAACATACATTGAGATGGCAAAATGCTACACTAACGCCTTCTAGCGGCCCGAGTTGTACCAATTGGGTTTTTCCATACATTTCAATAGATTTTCTGTGAAATATATCCTTAAAAATTGAAGAAATTCAAAATTTATATAACAAATATTTGATAACCTACTTATTATACTGATTTATTGCTGACATGTGATATTTGATTACACGCGTAGTTTTGTCAAAATAATGGCAACATTTTACACTACCGCCTCTAGGGGCCAAGACTAAAGACTTTATTGCTATTGTAATAAATATTTTATTTTCTTTGTTAAAAGTTGGGACAGTGCACGATCAGCGAGGCTTTAAATGTTAATACCATCCTAAAAATATATTCATATATATGAGCAAAAAAGGAGTAAAATCGTACGCAGGTCACCTAATATTGATTTATTGAATTTTCGATTTCTATAATTTATAAAGAATATATTTCACAGAAAATCTATTATAATTTAAGAAAAAAACCAATTCGTACAACACGGGCCGCAAGAGAGCGCTAGTCTAGCATGTTGTCATCAAATGCCAAGAGGTGGAGGTATTGTCATAAACGGTATTCGATAAAATGAGTAAAGATATGTTTACCGTATGATTGTGGCTAATTGGAACACAGATACTTTATGACAGTTGTTTGGGTTACAATGAAATTATTATTGGTGCAACTTAAAGATTTACTGTAGATTGTATAGTTGTTTATAGCCTGAATAACTTTGGTGTTATTTAAAAAAAAAAATACATCGTTTCACTAAAATTGTAAAGCCGCTCATCTCAACACAGGACTTTCCTAGTGAGATGAGTGGCTAATGTTTTTGTTTTTATAGACAAAATAATAAAACAGGATAGTGTTCCAACAACGCTAGTGGCTCAATGGGACAGGAATTGTTTTTCTCATGGTCAATTTTATGTGGCAATGTTCCGAACAAAGCATCCAAAACACATTTATGTGCTGCTTGGTGTTTTCGTCATAAATCATCAATATACACGTTGTCAGCCCAATAAACATATTGCGTATAGAATTTATAATTTTGTAATAGTTAAATCATGATGTAATTTCATCTTATTACGATTTTTTTATTGAAAATCTTTATGACTTTTTTTCACATGTCCGGTCAAAAATTAAGAAAAAAATTCGAAAAATTTTAAATCAAAAAGTCATAATGTATTGTGTATACTCCATACTCAAGTGTCGAAGGATACAATAAAACTGGAAATAAAACAAGAATTTTTTCCCGTTTCACTATAATATTTATGTACCTTGATAAAATATTCTTTAAAAGCATATTAGGTAGTATAATTCACCATTGGTCCCCTTTGTATAAAGTACACTCTAACAACATAGAACAGGTTCAGCACAAATTTCTTAGGTATTCCAATTGAAAACATTAATTATGTAAGTTTGATGAATCGATCGCATTTGATTACTCTGTCTGACAGGAGAATTATTACAGACCTAGTTGTATTATATACAATCATTCACCATCTAATTGACAGCCCTGCCATCGTCGCCGATATTACATACTCGTACATCAACCGACGAGGCACACAATACAAAATAAAACATTTGCCTGCATCACGTACTGGGTAACAAGTTTTGTGGTATTGTTGATATATTTGATGACTCCATTTAAAAAGTAGTGTCATTTTGATGTGATTTTTTACAAAAACGGCGATATACAAATCATCCAAGTATTATTATTATTATATCAGCACTTTGATGAATTCTGCAATTAATTATTGTAGCTTGGATAATGTAGCGTCAATGATTTGTGTTATAACATAAAATATTATAAAACTTTTATATTTTGTTGTTATCCAGCTCGGTTGGTTCGCCAACCCCATCTTCAGCAAGGAGGGCGACTACCCGGCCATCATGAAGCAGATGATTGCCAAGCGCAGCAAGGAGCAGAACTACAGCTTCTCGCGCCTGCCCGAGTTCACCGCTGAGGAGGTGGACTACATCAGGGGCACCTACGACTACTTCGGCCTCAACCATTACACCTCCTTCATCACCCGCTATACCGAGGACCGCGAGAAGAAGAACATCCCTTCGCTGGAGGATGACTACAAGTTCCCGCGCTACCAGAACCAGTCTTGGCCCGCTTCTGCCTTTGAGTGGCTGAAGGTATGTCAATAAGTATTGCCTTTCTGTTAATTTTCAATGTCTCCATAAACCTTCTTCTTCTGGTGTTATCTCATATCGAGGGTTGGCTATCTTCAGGGTAATCTCCCCCCTGTGGGCAGTGGCCTGCAAAGAGTTTTTACTCAAGGTAGGCAGTAAGATATGAAACCAATTATTACCCCAGAAAAGCCCTTTACTACAAGTTTTCGCTAAGAAGGACTGAGCTACTATCTGTAGCCAATGTTGGTTGAGATTACCTAAGCCACACCAAATATCCAAATCGTATCATTTATAATTACTGGAAACATAAATCAATAATTATTTTACCGTAAAATAATTTGGAAGGACTGAACTCGATTGGCGCTAATAAAAATTTCTCCAAAGAAGCGAAGCTAGCAGTCCACGATGGAGTGCTGATACCAATCCTAATATATGGCAGTGAGGCATGGCACTGGCAGAGGAAGGATGAAATTAGACTGAAAGCTGTAGAAATGAAAGACGGTGTGAAAATGTTGAGATACGTAAAGAACTCAAAGCTGATGTAAGAATAATGAGTAAGATTAAGAAAGGGATGCTTAGATGGTTTGAAGCACTTAGAGCGAATGAACGAAGAAAGGAGTGTGAGGAGAATATATGACGCGATTGTTAATATAAGAAGAAGTCGAGGACGCCCGAGGAAGACATGGCACGATCAAGTGAATCAAATGGTTGAGTCGAGCCATGTCAGAAGTCGGAATAACAGAAGAGAATCTATGAGATGATGTATGAATGTGAATGAAGCAAGAAGTGTATGCCAAGATCAAGTTGTTTGGCAGTCTGTCCTCTCTTCCCACCCCTGCGGCGAAACGGTGTCATGGTTAGTTAGTTTTTTTTAGTTAAATAAATACAGAAAAGATTTTGAAAGAAATCCAAAATAATGTAATCATTATTTCGTTAGTAAAATTGTAATAATTAATCGATTCACCAACAGATGGCACTGATTGTCACGTTTACTGGCACTTTCCTAAGGCACGGTTTTTTTGACAGTAGCACAAACGAGTCCTTAAAGTGAATTGGGCACACGTGTAATTTTTTTTATGCAGAACAGAGTCAATAATAAAAGGTTAAATTTTCTGAGCGCTGTTTAGGGACTAAAATCACCTCAATGGCGCTTTACATCTTGTTAAAGTTTATAGTCCGTTTTAAATAAATACGTTTTAGAATTTTCTTTATTGTTTCGAAATTGCTTTCTGACCTCAAACCAGATGGAAGGTCATTCCAAGAATATTTATTCGAACATGTTATGTGCGTCATTTTGCATACTTAGTTCCTGGTTAGGTGAGGGGCACCCGAAGTGTAACACCTATAAATGTATTTATTCAAGATTTATTTTAAATCGTGTAATTATAAAAAGATCGTCTGAGCCATACGCGCAGCATAGCGAACTGTATCAAATAATAAATCCGTAAGCTAATTGCCAACTAAGATAAGGCTAAGGCGAGATAAGATTTTATGAACGTTCAGTGAAAAGATTTTAATTTAGACAAAGCTAAATAATTTGCTTTAAACACCTAATAGTGGATTTTGATGGACTCTGTAGATACATACGACCGTTCTTCCTGAGCAAATGCACAAATACGCCCTTCCCAACGAAATTCTCGATCAAATTTAAGATCAATTTAGAATATCGATTTTTGTGGATTAAGTTCCGCTAAACAGAGGACTAGTTATAAAAGTTTGAACGGGTGAAAAAATGTTACGAAAATGTCAAATTCATTATTGGTTTGCGATCTCTTTTAAGCGATTGAATTATAAAGATTTATTACCGTTTTAGAAAGTCAAAAACATGTTTTTCGTATGATTTAAATAAAACTGAAGAGAACCTAACTTATTTTACTTATTATAAACTAAGTTTTGTCTTATTTTTCACGGAGGAGAAAATCAAATGTCAAAAGTTCGAAACGAATAATGTTCTTTCGCGTCATTAACAAAAGTCAAGCTTTACTTTCAAGATATTTTTAACGCATACTTGCGAAGTATAAAATGTCGTTTTATGTATTAGTTTTTATTTTAAAAATATGTGTATTCAGAAGAAAGACAATATTAATTCGTCTATCTTAATTTTATATTGAAAGTATTGTATTTTCTTTGATATCACTTTATTGTCTATAAAAGTAGACGAGCACTATTGTATTGTCTATGAAAGTGGACGGGCACCTTTATAGACAATTTATGATGTTCGACGACAAAAAATGCTCGGAAACAGGCAAACATGGCGTTACTTAACAAAACACTTGGCTGATCGGTGCCTCAGATTGATCATACGAAAAGTTGGAAAGAACAGCCTTCAGTGCATACAGAGCATGTCAGAACACCAAATCTGCAGAAGGGCCACTCTATGCCAAAATATTTCTCAGAGTGGAAGATGATTTCAGTATCGTCCCGACTCTCGGTAAAAACCAACACTCAAAGTCGAAATGTTTCTTGAAATTGTACTCGTATTCACCGTGTTTGTAGCCGGGTAACTCTCCCCGTAATTCGGTCCCACAACATACAGTCTGACATTTAAAAGTAGAAGAAAATTAGGGTGCTGCGATCGTCTAATAGGTTTTAAATAGAAACACAAAGATGGCTTATAAAATGGCTCAAAACTAAAAGTAAAATTTAAAAAAGAACACAATGATCCAAGTGCATATATGTTACTTTAACTAAACGGTGTTCAAGTGAGTGATATTTTCCAAAAGATGATGTTTCTACATCACATTCAATGGAAGGTTTAAACGCTTTTTTATTATTCAACGCTTTGCAAGGGAGATGATTTTTGTATGGGTCATTTTTTTAATTTTCTGAAATTTTATGTATCGATGTAGTCATGAATTAGATGTTAGATAAAATTAAATTAAATTAAGATAATTACAAATTAAAAAAGTAAAGAGATGATTTATGACGATTTGCGTTGTTTCTTTAAAATGAACTGTTAAACGCGTATATGTGAAAACATTATAATGTAAAGAGCATATTACAAAGACAAAGTCATCAGCCTAGTGTTGCTATACTAATAACATTTTGAGCTCCAAAATAATAAATATCTACATTTAAATTCCAAGCTTTACGCCAAATTGGGGATACAAGAGTCCCATTGGATCCAAACTCAAATTCTTGCGGTGATCGCAATTGTCACGGCACCAAAAGAGTTCGCAACCTGTCTTACGAACGCAATCCCCGGCCTGTAATTCGCTTCAGCAACAGTGTTAAAAAAAATCTTCTCGTCAGTATACGTTATCTCAAAATATATTACTTCTTCAAATCAGTAATTATGTTATTTCCTATGTTTAGGCCTATCCCATCGGTTTGAGGAAGCAGCTCACCATGATCAAGGATGACTACAACAACCCCGAGATCATCATCACGGAGAACGGCGTGTCCACCGTGAAGGGCCTCAGGGACATGGTGCGCGTCAACTACATGAACACCTATCTGGAGGCAGTCCACCAGGCCATCACGGAGGACGGAGTTAACGTCACCGGCTACGCGGCCTGGAGTCTCATGGACAATATGGAGTGGACTGATGGATACACGTAAGAGCAAAATATGTTTATTTTTACTTAGTTTTTTACAGATTAGATCATGTTTGCACGTGAATCCAAATAGAAAAACACATTTAAAAGATACACAATTAATATACGAAGTAAATGCATAATATATACCACACATGAAATAAAACTAATGCAAAAAAAATGAAAAAGAGTGATTAAATAAAATGGTGGAAGAGAATACAAAAAAATAATAAAAGGGAATGAAGAAAACAAGAAAAATTATACAAAAGAAATAAAAAAAATAGCAGAAGTATTTCGAAATAACAAAGTCAAAATTTTGAGTAACGTTTAGTTATATAAATAGTAAAATAAAGTCATAATAAATGTGTTAAAATTTTCATCAACCGGTGAAGTTATCGCTGACGACAAAGCATTGTCATAACTTTATTACTAAAACAAAACCGAATATAAGAAAATTATTAATTATTTGTGTGTTTAAGTCGTAGAACGCCATTTTTATTTTTATTTTTTTATCTAATGTAAAACAAATTTAATAACCTTTATATTTAGTTCAGCAAGTATATCAGTTTTTAAGATCTAAACAATATAATAGCATTCATGTCGTTATAAAACAATTAAGAAAACATTACTATTTAATGCGGGCAAACATATTTCAACTGTAAGTACCCCACAGAATAGAGAATCTCTTAGTAAATCGGTTTCACCGTTAATTAATCATTTTAGGGACCATAAAAATTGAAATTGCGTGGGGTTAAATAGAATCATATAAATATATAGTCTCAACGTGATCTAACCACATTTTGAAAATGGGTTTGAACGCCGAAACAGCTGTCACACTAATAAAAACTAAAATACCTACAGAATTTAATATTAAATTTGATTAACATTAAATTAAAAAAAATAAGAAAACAAACTCAAAAATATAAAACGAATGTTCAAAAGGGGTGAGATCAATATAAAGAAAATAATCATACGGTCGTATACACAATAAAAGAAAAGAAAATCCGTACATATTTTTAGGTTTTAAAATGATAATGTGTTTGTTTCCCACCTTTATTGCCATTTATCTAGTTCTTATCTTCCCAAACCAAACACAACGTTTTGAAAAAAGGAACACCAAGAAAAAAAAATTACTTTCGAGGAACATGTTCGGTCCCTATGTTACTCTGTAAATGTTTGGTTATCCTAGCTCCCTTTAAACCTTAAAACTATCCCATATTACAATCAAACAAAGCCATCATTATTATTAACATTATTTACAGTTCAAAACAGTTTTTTCATGCAAAACCTCATAATTTCGGGTGGGTAATTTTCGTATGTAATATTATATAAGACATATTGAGAATGAAAATGAACAATAGTACCGTGACACACAGCAGGGTGGCTAGTTAATAGTTTACCGTGACGTGATGTTAATTTTTCCACAATACCATAATAAATTGACTTGAGAATAAATAGACAATATCGTATAACATAAAACCGGTTTTCGAATTTCTTGGATTTTCTTAAAATAAACGTCAGTTTTTGGGATAGTGTTGGTTTTGTGTTTCTAGTGGACAGTGGAAATGCATTACTGACAAGTCATCGTTTGAGAATAGATACAACAAGAGATCATAATGAATTTAACAACAGTTTATGTCATAAACGGCCTTCAAGCTTTGTGGCACTTAAAGCAGGCAATTTTCTTGTAAATGTCAGCCGTGACACGGGTGCGACAATTAGGGCAATGACCCTAGACGCGAGATCTGAAGGGCAACCTAATCGACTTGCAAAAAAGGAAAAAAAAACATTCTGTGTTCGCCCCTGTTCTTATTAAAATTTAATCGCATTTAAAAATATTCGCGAACTGTATCTAAGTATTTTGTACCTATTGAGACATGCATTAATTTGGTTTAAACGACCCACCTGTTTTTACGCAGAACAATTTAGTAACCATTGTAATTGGTGATTGGAAATTATTTCCTAGTTACTTAGGCTATTCATTTATGTGTACAATATACATAATATTGCCTTTTAATGAATATACGAATTTGTTTGCACAATTTAAGGATATAATATTTCCTATATTATAAAATAATAACCGTGGTAATATCTAAAAGGTAAACCAAGAACTGTGGGAATAAGGAACTCCAGTGATAAATGTAATGGCTTTAAAAATATGTATTCATGTAGATCAGAAAACGCCGATTCTGAATATACAGGGTGGCGCAAAACTACCCTTTTCGTTTGGAATGAAATGGCATAATCAAGCGGTTGTTGGTAGTCTATCGGCTTCAATTCTTGCACAAGCTGAACCTTATACGGGAACATGTGCAATGTGGCCAAAATCCTCTGAACGGACCTCTGCGATAGCCCCAGTTGTGCCGAACGTCTTCTTGTTGATGTTTCAGGACTGTCCTGCACACTATCCACAACATGTTGGATATTTTCTTCCTTGTGGACCGGACGTGGTCTTCCGTTACTGTACCATGTCGTCGAAAATTTGCAACCAGGCGGTTTATTGTTGGTGCTGAAGGTCCAGCACGCACATTAAAAAAACGACGATAAGCACGCTGCGTCAAAACAATTGACCGTTGATTTTCAAAATAAAATTCAACAATTGTTGATCGCTGTTCTGTTGTGTAGTGTTTCCATTTCAAATTCCCCAAGTTTTCTTCGCAAAATTCTGAAATAAAAATAAAAAATATAAATAAATTAAAATACGTTATTAAACATTCAAACCATAACGGTAGTTTTACGCCACCCTGTATATTATATATAATTATACGTAGAATGAAATAAATCGTTATTTAAAATATAATAAAAAATCGTCTCACCATAACACCTTGTTATGTTGGTACCATTGAATCTGGAACATATGACGTCACATGCGCATTCTGTTTTTGGATTAGTATGGACATTTTTGTTCTTCTCTTTTGTTTTGTATTTTAAAAGTGCATTTTGTTAGTTTTGGCGAAATTTAAATTTAATTTGTTTGACTTTAAGCTTTATAATTATTATTCAATATAAAAA
>JAHDVE020010075.1:0-34531 GCA_022606495.2 Halesus radiatus | reverse complement strand
TGAATCTAGTGATTTTCGAAGAAATCGAAATAAAATTAAAATGATAATTATACAAATAAAAAGATATATAAATTTAAAAGTTACAAGTAATTTGTTTTGGGGTTTGTTAGGAAGGGTGAGGGGGGGGGTCGATCTAGTTGAAATGTATGTGTGTGATTTTATTAAAAGAACAAGAAAATAGTGTAAAAATATAAATAAGAAAGTTAATAGACTGGTGGTAGTGTGAAGTGAGTAGTAAGTATACGTGAAGTTATAAAGGCTTGATAGATCGCCGGTGTGACTTTATGAAGTTTGGTGTAGCGTTAAAGATGTCGAATTCTGAGTAGAGCGTCGTAAAGATGTGTGATGCCCGATAAATGGAGGAGTTTTGCTTAGAATTAGTGTTGCATCGAGGAAGGCTAAGAATTTGTTCCGATCTGATCAGTCTATTGAGAACTCGTAGTTGGATCCGTTGTATGAGTTCCGAGCAATCTGCGGTGGATCTAGCAATTTATTCAATTGTTTTTATCATTGTTTTTTTATCACAGCATTTTGTTTATTTAAACAATTAACAAAAAATGATATTTTACTCCAAACTATAAAAATATGTAGTACATTCAAAAGATTATTGTAGAACTCATCTTGTTGTCTATGCAAAATGTTTTGTTTTTAACCAAAACAAAACATTTTAGCGGGAGACCGGAATGTGTATGAAAGCAAATGTTTTTGTATAATGTTTCGAAAAAACATTCGCGGGAGACCCGCCTTAACCGTTAGAAACATTCACAGGAGATCCGCCTTAACCGTTAGAAACGTTCGCAGGATACCCGCCTTAACCGTTAGATATTGACATGTCTAAAGTCTAATGTTTAATGCCTCTTTCTGATGTACAAAGATAACATTTTTTTATTTATTTAGATTGTTTAATGAAGACATTTAAACATCGAATTAGAAAACACTAGATATGCCCTGATGGGTCACTTCTTTTTTACCGACAATTTTGAGGTAATCTAATATTATCTTGAATTGATTAATTCAGACGATAGTTAAAAAAATGCCGGAGTCGGCTAGTAAAAGCTTTTTAAAAACATGTCAACAGATGGCGGTAATTTTATTGAAAATAGTTCTCGAATAACTGTGACTGGCAACTAGAAATGCAAACATTTTAAATTCGTTAATATTTCGCGAAAACCAATGTGAATGTTTGTATCACCCCTACTACCATAGATACTAGAAAGAAGGAAGATGGGCCATGAATGATTATCAGTATGAAAACGTGTGGCCAGCATCCTTCACCGATGTCACTGCAAATCGCATCTACGTATTGCGGCCCCCCGTCTTTGTTCCTATCTACACACCAAATGCATAACTTTAATTGGCTCCGCCGCTTTGATAGTCCGTGCAATTTGGTCGTAGCTCGGTGACCATGCCGTATCTCAATTGAAACATGCGTCCAGTTATTTAAAGGCACATTTGCACTGTACAAGTATTGTCGTAAATTGTGCAGTGGTTCCCAAACTTTTTGCTAAATCCAGATTTTCCAAAGGCTCCCTGTGTCAATTTTTAAATCGAGCGATACTTAGGTTTCATCATAGCAAGTGCCGAAAACTCAGCTTTTCGGCGCCCCTGGGAAGGAGCCGCGGCTCCCCAAGGCGTACGCTTTGGGAACCACTGTCCTAGTGAACAAGACGCATTTAGTTTAACTTCTTTACAATCGTTTCATTATTGACAACTGGTTTGCCCGGTACTGACTAAAGCCACCGCGTAGAAAGATTCGACCATCCGGTCCTCCTTTCCTAAACTTGGTACGCTTGACTGTAGGAAAGGACGACCGGATGGTCGAACCTTTCGACCCCATGGCTATTTTAGTATCGGGAAAACCAATCATGTGGGAAGGCCTATAATAGTGACTCGTTTAATGTGGCGACATTAAGGAAGTATATTGATGGAAATTAAATTAAATAGCGCTCATTCGTGGTCATCGTAGTAATTACGGCGTTACACCTCAGGGTGGGATTTAGCTTCCTTCACAAACGTTTTTTTTTTCACTAGCTCCGTTTCTTATTTTTCTTCTCTAGTCCTCGGTCCTTCCCGTCCTGCTCCAATGCTCCCCTATACAGATCCACCTCTTCGCCGGTCTGCCTCTGGGTAGCTGCCACTGGTGCCCTACATTAAAAAAAATACGTAAATGCTAATATGTTACTTATAAGGTATTTTACGAATATTAATTAGAAATGAAAACATACGCTGCAAATAGATTGCAAAATGTATTAATGTTTGGGTCTAACCCGGGAATTTACCAGTACTTCTTTATAGTATCAAATTATAAATGAAAAGATTTCTGTACGTATAAAAGTTTATTTGGAAATATGCTAATTTGTTAACAAAAGGAATTAGTGGAAATTGTATTTTAATTAGTAATTAATAATTAACAAGTAAATAACTCATTTATAGGGCAAATCTCCAAGATAAATTTCCTAACAATAACACGATTTAGCTGATATAACATTATCAGAGGGTAATTGTAAATCTGCATACTTGAAGGCATCGTCTGAATAAATTAAATAGTGCGCCATGTTAGCATTAAAGAAACAAATTCAATTGAAGCTAAAGAGAGCGAGTAAACCTAGAAATTCTACATACTAGTTCGCCTTGAATAAGTTGCCGTACGCGTGGAACGCTCTTTCCTATAACGCTGTCAAACAGAGATTTCATCTTGTGACGAAGCTACCGAAACATTTTTAGTTCGTAGGGATGGTGTTCGGTGGCGTGCAGTCCATAAAGGCTGAAAAGCTGTGCCTACCCTAAGAAACACGATTACAAATGAAAAAATATTGCTTTTCAAAAAATATAGTTTTCATAAAACTTTTTCTTTGCGTCATGTTTTACCCTTAGAGATTTCTTTGTCATTTTCAATCATTTGCAGTATCGAGTGACTAAGACAAAGCTGGGGTAAGTACTTGAATCGTTACATTACCTCTCCATTTAATTCCACTAGGAAATCCAAAGGCCCTCCCGACGCCTACTGTATCCTTGAAGGAGATTGTGATACCTCTCGTTCATCCCATGCGATATTTTTGCATAGCTTAGATCTTCGACTGAATCATATATTGCGCATTACCTTTACCGGTGTTTGGAAGCTGGTGTGTTGGTCGTTTCTTTGGTGTGCGGTCGGTCCGTATTTCAAATGTATAAAACTCACGATAAAACTGGGTCGCTTTGCGTTGCACAAGGCACAATCTTACGCGTTTTATTACAGTGGCAATACGATAAGAATAATAATGGCCCCGATAAAGTTGAGATGAAAAGCAGTGGTTTATAAACTATGTATTTCAGATTCAGAGAATTGTTAAGTATCTTACGTGGTACATACTTACTCTCAGTATCACCCTGGGCGAAAGACCACAATTCATAAACGAAACGTTGTTTGAAATGGATTTAGCCGTGTTTGGTGACCAGATCTGAAAAGCCAGTTACTTCTCAACCCTCCTATTTCTCTTCCTCGTTGCCTCCAGGCTCACAGCATACCCCAGTTGGAGATGTCATAGTTACACTGGCTCCAGAGTCAGGAGCAGTTGGAACTCCTGTGCGATATTCACATTAAAAGAAACTACGAAGCAGAAAATCTTTTTGTTCTGAAGTAGCAAACTCTCCCGAATGGTGAATTCTGGCGTCAACAAAATTAATTGTATACTATTTAGTAGTTTTTATTTGAAATTTTAGTATGAACGATTAATGAAAATGTACCACACGGATAACACTATACCCCGATAATCGAATACCCCATAATCGATTACCCGGTCAATCAGATCCGCAAAAAATCGAATACCCGGTTAATCGTGTTCCCGGACAATCAAATATCATCCGGGGCAAATATAACCGGCGTCCGAATAATCGGGGTTTTGCTCTGTCACCTGTTGTGCAGATGATGGAGATGCGCAGCAGGCTATTTTAATCGAGAAGCATCATCATGCTCGCGCTCAACTGCACTTAGAAAAACAGACAATAATCATCGTAGAAATAGCTTGACATTCGCACATGCAGTTATATGTGTGGGCCTAGATGTATGTAGGCAATATTAATATTTGACCGCATTCAGCGGTACACATTGCTATGAAGCGGGGGCCGGCAACTATTTGGTTCGGAGTATGAATAGTTTTTTTTTTTAAATTTAAGTAGGGCATATATAAATTGTACATAGTATCTATTCCTTAGAGCTGAGAGTCAGGAAGTCACATTTTTTTACGAAATTGAATTAATAGTTCCAATTTCAATATATATTCACATATTAACGCTGCAAACAGTGGAGTCTCGCGATATAAAATTTCAATACCTGCTCATGAATATTGTATTAATTTGCATATTGTATATATATATTATAATAACAGATATACTACATAGTATATCTGTTATTTTACAATTATATTAGGTTAGTTAATGTAAAGCGCACTTGAGGTGAACCTTCACAAAACTGCGCTAAAGAAATTAACTCTTATTATTATTATTAAAATAGACTGGCGTCATTAATCCTTTCGGCACCGGTGCGCAGTCGGGAAACTTTCCAAATGTGCGCCTAACACGGTTGACATTTTTCACATGAGAACGGGTTGTTTCTACGTCTTGTTCTTGAGTTCAACAGCCCGGTTGTGGGACGATTTGCTGGCCTCTGTGTTCCCTTCCTCCCACAATATGGGTCTCTTCAAGACCCATGTTCACTCCCTTCTCTCCCCTCAAAAAGACCCTCCACACAGTATCCCCGATAATTAGACCCATAGGGAAATTATTTTCCTCGAGGCCTCCTGGGTGAAGTTAATGTAAAAAAAAAAAAAATTGCTGTGACCTTTGATTTAATCATGGTAATTTCATCATATATTCACATACGAATGCTGAAAACACTAGAGTTCTCCGGTATACCATTTTTAAAACATCGGTAGTCCAGTAATACTTTAGAGCAGAGTAAAACTTCAAACTCTTCTACTTAACAATTTTGCAAATAGACCCCTCCTACGTTTAAGGTCGTATTTACAAAACGTGTTACTCTTCCATTTGAATGTTCTGATTGACTGTACAATTTTATTGTAATATAATAAGATTTTTTATTCTCTTTAAGATATCTTCGAGTTGTACTCTAGTTTTCTCACCAGATGGCGGTAGTGTGTTAGCACGGCGCAAACAATTTAAACTAACGATGAAGATGATTAATTATTTAGTTTACTAAAATTATTTGTTTGATGCATGTTTTTGTATATATATTTTTCTTTAATCATTGCTCTACTTTGGTAAGGTTAGGCTAGAGTAGGGTTACGTTAGGTTTGGTTGTTTGTGGGAATAATTTATTTTTTGCGTGGTTTATAATTTTATGTGGGCGTTTTTGTCCAGCGGGTAATAATTGTCTTATTATCACTGGAGTCATGTACTCGTATATACGAGTATTTTTTCCAATTTACGAAATTTTATAATGATAATTTGTGCTGGAAACCTATGTAGGTACTCTCGGAAAGCTTTGCTTAAATAATAAATAAAATAATTAAGTGCCCTTCACGTGATGTTTATTACTAAACGGCGCTATAAAAATTGACCCATAATATAATATAAAAAAAATTTGTTGCATTACCAGACAGCTGTCAGGAGTGGCACGCGTCCCCGCTGGTCGGGCGCCCCCGATCTCGTGTGTTTAGTATTCAACACCTCACGCAATACATACCTATTATAATGTAGTCTCAGTACCAACCTATGTACCATTTACTAGCGCCGCTCGCACGGATCTTTCCACAGCATCCGTCCAATGTAGTATTTAGTTTACCGGGAGATCTAGTGTCGCGATATTATGATTAAAACGTACGCGTTCCGAGGAAAACCGCGTAAATGTTAAGTCGACACGAGTAAAATGTAAGGTGTTCTAAATAAAACGTACATGTTACGTCGATGGTGAAATGCGAAACTATATTGGTTTGTTTGAAGCTTACAGCTTTAAAATGAGACGGAAAACGAAGCCAAACGTGTAACCTCGAAGCTACGCTTGTAACTACTGGATTAAGTAGAGTAAAATTAAATCTAAACTTGTGTCTACTGGGTTAAGTCGTGCGCATTCCAGCTTTAATTCATATATCTGCGAAACCAATCTTATATCTGCTGGATTAAATCGTGTAATTAGGTAGCCTAACTTGTAACTGTTGGGGTAAATCTTGTAAAATTAAAGCTAAGGCGTGTAACGACAAAGCTAATATTGTCAGTGCTGGATTAAATCGTGTAAAATTTAATCTATTCCGCGTATCTACGAAGCTAAAGTTTTAACTGCTAGTTTACGTTTTTTTTTATATGAATACCGTACAAGAGTTCCAACTGCTCCCAACCGTCTGGAGGCCAGTGAAACTATGGCATCCCCGATTGGGGAATGTTTTGAGGCTGAAGGTATTGGGGGTGTGAAGGAGAAGGGGAAGAAGGAAGGTGGGGAAGTACCTGGCTATTCAGATCTGGTCACCAAACACGGCTAAAAGCCATTTCAAGCAACGTTTCAATTCTGAATGGTGGTCATTCACCAGGGCGATACTGAGAGTATCTTCCACTCTGGAACGTGCGCAAATACACTATATATTATTTTTAAATGAATTAACGCCTGTGGAAGATTAAAGCTAAAACTTGTATATACGATACGAAATACAAAAAAAAATACATGCCGCGTAATTAATTCACACACTTACCCAAACTGCACTGCTGTAGTAAGGCAGTGTCATACTTTTAGGTTTGGAGATGAATATGTAGCTAAAATTATTTTACTGTATATAGGTGCTTCCCGTATTTTAATTATTATTTTATTCGATATTTTGAGATACGGTAAACTTTGTGATGAACATTATTAAATAATTTCGTTAATAGATGTCTAGTTTTTTTTGGCGTCATTATTAATAAAATTAATAAGAATTATTTTGTTTACACCACTGTTTTATATATAAATATCAACATGTTTCGAAAGCGAAGCTTCCCTCATCATGATGCACAATATACATGTTGAAACATGTTAATATTTATATATGTTTCAACATTTTATTATTAAATATCTTTGTATAGATACGTACACTACTTTAAAAATAGGTAATTTTTTATTATTATTTATTTATTTATTAATTATTAATGCCTTAATGGGCTTTTTATATTTTAACATTTTACATGATTTTGTGCACAATACAGAAATTAATAAAAAGGTTTTAAGTTAACAAAAAAATAACATGATACATAGTAGGTGTATAAGTGTAACATATTTATAATATATATGGAAAAATGGTAACAGATCAACAGATGTGAGTGGATCAACAAAAACTAACGGATCAACAAAAACTTCTCCTACCGTCGCGTCTGATCAACATGGTACGTAAAAGTATAAGTACAACATAAAAGTATAAGTGTATGACACAGATAAGTTAACAAGGGAAACGTTTTAAGTTGCGGATAATACAATTTTTATTTTTTTAAATTAAAATAGTAATCGTCTAATGTTATGTACGTACACAATATACAAGTGGATAATATAATATGAGTGCATGACATAGTAAAAAAGCAACGTGTTTTTATAATTCGGATTACGTAAAAATGTATGTGTATTGTGGAATTGCATAATACATAATATAGTCCATGATACAGAGAAGGAAAAAAGAGTATCAGGTAAAAAAGTGATGAACATGTAAGAACAAAGCTAAAACGTCTAAAAATGGGTTTAGTCGTGGAATACGGAACTAAACGACCTTAAAGTGTTTTACTACAAGGCTAATCGTTATGATTCTGGGTTGGAACGTGTAAAATTGAAGCTTATCGGTGGAAAACAGAGCCCTTTACTAAAATACATGACGTCATAATTCGTGTGTTGACTGGGGGCGAGCGATCATTCGAAGATCTTAAGGTATACAACAAATGATTTCCTGCGCATTCAAATGTTGTAAAATAGAAGTGGTAAAGAGAATAATCAAAACTATCGCATTACGTTCCACAGATAATCTGTTTTTACTTATTCGAGTATATAATACATTAACAGTTTTAGTAATCCAAAATCGGAGCCGTCCACGTTTCTTTCACGTGATTTTGACTGCGGTAGGTAAATTTAAAACACTTGTAAAAAGGGTCAAACTAAATACTTCAACAAAATAAGCCGAACCTTGTTCTTATTTACTGTTTTACCTTTTTGGCTGTTGGGATTAGTTTGGAATCTGTTACCACAGCTACGGAAAAAAAATAGATTTGCCATAAATTCTTCACAATTGTAAAAACGACGAGTTGATTATTTGCATATTTGCTTTTCTGAGAGTAAATAGTAATTCTTTGCAGTGCAATGCGAGTTGCCTGGAGACTGTCAGGATGCATTTATTCGTAAATTAAATTGCAGTGATCTGCCTAATCTCGTCGCCCTTATTTTGGTTTTATTTTCTCATTGCGTGTTCCGGCATCCAATTACCGTAATTACCTGCTCTGTGGGACCATGGGTTCTGTTTGGCTTGGCTCTTTCCTGCACCGACACGACGCCACGAGTATGCTGCCATGTTGTACCTGCAATATGTTTAGTACGCAAGCCGGTATTTTATTCGGTTACTCTCCCGGAATTCGTATATAAATATGATCGGCAGTCGACTAAAGTGGCTAATGAATCTAGATGCAAGGTCCATGGACTCCAATTGACTGGAACCACTTTGGGTGCTTAGTGTCTTATCTGATTATATAAAGCTATGGGTTTAGCCGTGGAATACGGAACTAAACAATTGTAATGTGTTTTACTACAAGGTTAAAATATTATGAAAATTCTCCATCACAATGGCGTTAATTCTTAACATTTTAGAAAAAAAACACGTAATGCTGTTAAATATTGAGATGAATCGTTTGTTGGCTGGTGTACACACGGAATATGAAACGGAATAAATTGTTATTGTAGGTTTAAAGCTCAATTCCTTTAAGAAACTTATCAAAATACATTAAATTAACCCATAAAATATTTTATTGTAACACTAATACATACATACTATGTACTATGTGTGCCACAATAACAATTTATTCCGTATGTCCACTCGCCAACAAACGTTTCATCTCAATATTTAAAATCACAAAGCGCTAAAAGTGTTGTAAAAAAAAAAAACATTATATTAACGCCATCTGAGATCGTGAATTTTCATAATAATTTTTAGTTTACCCTTAATCGCTTCTGGGTTAGAACATTGATACTTCTAAGGTTAGAACGTGTGAAATTGCAGATGACGGTAGAAAACAGTGGCCCTTGCTACTCAGCAAAAACGTGGAACTACGAAACTCGCACCATTGTAAATGTGTTGCTTGGGCGCAAAAAGGCACGTTTAATGTGTATAGACCCTTTTCAGCAAAGTTTTCCCGCATAACGACGTTACTGTGCCCAGAATTGAATTCGTGCTTGGCTGCGTCACGATTATACTGCAAACACGTAATTGTAAACAATTTAATATTAACATTTATTTTAATTGAAACAGCAAACTAACCATCTACGCCACACCACTCTGTCTTGGCACATATTCATTGCTTCAATCAAATTCATACGTTGTATTTTTCTATCGCAAGAGTCCCAATTGTTTCCGATTGTCCAGAGTCCAGTGGGACTATGACATCCCCAATGAGGAACTCTAGTCTAATTTAAAAAAAAATTGTTATCAATTGCAACGTTCAAACTTAAATACCAGTATATTTCGTTTAGTTGGTTATCATGGTTAAAATAATTTTCAAATTTTCAATTATTCAAAGGCCGCCAAAACGATCCAAATCTAGGGCCAGTCTGCTTTGATCAGTTTTGAGGTTAGAATATCAAATGTCAAAACGAGGATAATCTTTATCCTTGCATAATCGTATATTCTATTGATGGTAAACCATAACTAAACATAAGTAATAAAAATTATATACCCTTTTAAAAATTTTAACTCAAAGAATAATAATAATATTGATCATTAACATTATCATAATATCCGTATTGATAATTGGTTTGATCGTGAATACTCTAATTTCTTTCATGAATAATAGTTGTTTATATTTAACAGTAATTATAGAGCTTAATTATATTAATATTTTGCCAAATATTGAAAGAATACACGTTTTAAATACAAAACGATATCGAAATATAAAAATAAAATCATACTGATCCAAAAACAGAATGCTCACGTGACGTCAGATGTTCCAAATGCAATGGTACCAACATAACACGGTGTTTTGATGAGATGATTTGTTATTCACTTTTAAATAACGATTTATAAATTCTACGTATAATTATATATAATGAAAGTTATATATTCAGAATCGTCGTTTGATGGTCTATATGAATATATATTTTTAAAGTCATTATATTTTTCACTGGAGTTCCTTATTGGAGTGTGGTGCGTGACTGAAGGGGTCGGGGAGGGGAATTAGCTAAGGGAGGGGAAGGTTGGAAAGTGCTTAAAGAGAATCACCATATAGAAAAAAAACCTGCTCAAATTTCACAACGTCACAGCTTACCATTCGAGAGTTTTTATTTCTGGTACAATAATAATTAGTATCTGCTTTTATTAAGAGGGAGAGGGACGTCAGAGAGGAATTATTGATTAATTAGAAATAATGATAATGTTATTACGCAATACCATGAACATAATGTTTTAAAGAGAATTTTATTTATTATATACTACCTGTTTTTTTGTAATAAAGATCTGATGTTGTTAATTATTGCTTGTCGTTTGGGTGCCGTAATTGATTTGACAGCGAAAGTAATGCCTTGTGACGATTATTACTATCTCTAAACAAAGAAGCAAAAAATAATTCATTTGAATATTTTATTCCATTCCAAGCATTTATTTTTCAAAATGTATCTAAATAATAAAGTTCTTAAGTAGGTACCTACTTGTGTTTTCCATTTTGAAAATATTCTACCCAAACAAACCTTCCTCTTTTGAATATGTAATCTCTGACTGACCAGAGTGGTATATCTATAGGCTAACCTCAATACAACATGGCGGGTTCAATGTTTTTAATACTAATTTTGAAACGTTATAGCAACAGTTTTACATATTGGATATCATTCAAACTACTCGCTAAACCTTCTTGTCACTAATAAAAACAATCTGCTATTTTCAGCGAAATCGGTCGAGTAATTTTCGAGAAAATCAAGGACAGACAGACAGATAGAGAAACATTAATTTTTATGTATGTAGATTTTTTTTAATTTACCAAATCAGAAATATTTCCCTTTCTGACCGACCTACGTATGTTTTACAAAATATAAAAATAATTTTAAAAATTGGAGAAAAAAACGTTGCAATTCTTTCGTTGTTATAATTATCTTCGATGATTAAAAAAGGCTCTATATTCGTAAGCTTCCGCATATTTTCAATTTCCTATTGACGATATTGTACGGAAATTTTATTACCATCGTACTACGATTTGGCCAACCGTGAAGGCTATGGGAAGTCATTCGCACATTAAATGCATTTTATTTATTTTATCAAGTTTTTTAACTACGAAGCAATATTTTTTTAATTATTATTTAAACGCCCGGAGGCGTTTTACATAAAAATACACCATTTTTAAATCACATTAAAAAATAAAAATGGAAACCATGCACAAAAGTTAATTACTCTTGAAATAAGAGAAAAGAAGAAACAAATCTTGTTTTATTCGTATTATGTTGGATTCACTAGTCGTGACTACACGCTTACTGGAAAGTCTAATTCACAAAAGTATAGTACAATATATGATTTAATCTTTTCGTACCGTACGTACATATACTTGAAAAATCTGCGGTTTTCGTTTTCAATTGCTGGCATTACTGAAAGCCGAAAGGCGTTAATAATAATAAAATTTATTTTTTCAAATAATTACTGGCTTTGCGCGCTATTTTTTTCGTTTGTTTATAGCTACTCGTTCAGGCGGTAAGCATTGTTTTTATTTTGAAATTTTTGTGTTTAATATCGACTTATGTTTACATCAAAAAAAAAATTATGTAAGTTTTGTGTGTATGTTTTAATTAAATTTTTCAGTAATAAAAATAAATAAAAATTTATGCATTGTATGGATTTCTCATTTTAAGTGAAACGCGATCTCAGAGACCCAATGTTCTTTCAAATAAAAATAGCAAAAACTTCTAAAAATAAAGCATTTAAAAAAATACACAAAAGTTCTAGCATCAAATGTGTTTTATCACTGGTAGTTTTAATTTAAGTACGAAAGGTTAAGCTTCAAATCGCCAAGAAGTCTAAAATGTAGCCGTGTCACCGTAACCTAAATATATTTTTCTAACGATTTCTACATTTTAATATACGTATATTCGCTAATTTACTTATAATTATCATCTTATTTTTACATCCTTTAGTTGTCTTAAATCCACGATTTAATAATGTAATTCTTAATTCTGACGAGCCCGCGTTCAGCCTCTTTATACATGGTTATCCAATCGCTTTCATTACATAAAATGACCGTCTCGGCAGTAAAACTAATGATCTTTCCTTTGGTGTGTCGCAGATATCATTGATATAAAATAATACAGGTCACGAGACACTTCCTTGCGGTATACCATATTTGATTGGGAGGGGTTACTTTTACGTACCTTCCTCTATCTTATTTGGCCGCTTGTATGGGCCGTTAAGCAATGATGACCAGATCTTAATAGTAAGGTATTCCCTCCCTCATCTTAACATTTCTCCTTTTTGGTTGAAATGGCTTTCAAACACTTACGTTAAAATTGATAGACGTCAAATAGGGTCAAACTAAATATTTGGTTTTTGTACAAAGCAACCTTTTTACTTAGTTCCTGTTTTACTTAAATTGCTAGCTCACCCCCCGCCCCTCTTATTTTGGTTTCTTCCCCTTGCATGTTAGGGCATCTCTATATATTATTGACTCTCTACTTTTTCGACAACCGCGCAAGAGTTCCAACTGTTTGGAGATAATGGGACTATCGCATCCCCAATTTGGGCATGTTAGGAGGTTGAATAGGCCGGGTAGAGGAATGTTTGGAAGTACCTGGCTATTCAGATCTGGTCACCGAACACGGCTAAAGTCATTTTGAGTAACGTTTCAATTCTGATCGGGGGTCTTTCGCGAGGATCATAAGACTGAGAGTGTCAAAGAACGGGTTGCAAATAACATGTTGAACATTATATAACTTGAATTATTTAAACAACTATTGATCCCGCCCAGTGTAACGCTTCTGTTGTGTACCTTCACGTAAATAATTCTGAAATATAAAGCACGCAGAATGTAAATGCTAGTAGATAAAGAGTGTTTAGGAAATATTCCACAGAGACTTACGACCGCATTAGCCTGGCTTTACGATTCCAGTATTTTCGTGTCTAAGGTTTTTTGTGTGTCTAACCTTGCCTTTTTATCAAGGTGGATTTAGGTAGGAGTAGCTTCCCGCAATATAATCACGTAGCCAAGCTCAACTATTGTAAATTCACAACAATATAAAGTATGTCCAACAATATAATTTCCTCGTGCGTACGTAGGAACCTACGAGTGTCATTAAAAAAAAAATTGGAACTGTTTCTCTGTTCAGACCTGAATTAAAACTGGTAGTGCTTGATAACACCTTGCAAAATACAGAACTCCATTGAAAATGTAATGGATTTAAAAATATGTACGAGTATTCATGTAGATCAACTAACGCCGATTCTGAATACGTAACTTCTATTATATGTAATTATATGTAGAATTTATAAATTATATTTTAAAAGTGAATAAAAAAATCATCTCATCAAAATACCTTGTTATGTTGATTCCATTGCATTTGGAACATCTGACGTCACGTGCGCATACTGTTTTTGGATTACTATGGACATTTTTATTTTTAGATTTAAAAAATGTATTTTTTTAGTTTTGGAGAAATTTAAACTTAATTTGGGTGACTTTAAGCTCTATGATTGTTGATCAATATAAAAATAAATAAAAAACTATTATTAATGAAAGAAATTAGAGTATTCGCGAGCAAACCAATTATCAATATGGTTATTATGTGATAATGGTAATTAATGCTCAATACTATTATTATTATTTGAGATAAAGTTTCTAAAAGGTACATAATTTTATTACTTATGTTTAGTTGTGGTTTACCATGAATAGAATATAAAATTACTAAATATATAAAAGTACTAAAGCTCATCCTTGTTTTGACGTTTGACATTATAACCTCAAAGCCGACGGGCCATAGATTTGGAGCGTTTTGGCGTTTTGGCCTTTGAAAAATTGATACTTTAAATTTTATTTTATCTATAAAAACTAACTTTAGAAAAAAAAAATACATATATTGATATTATATAATGGTAAGTTTGAACGTCATTATTGATAATTAAAAAAAAAAACAAAAAATTGGACTGGAGTTCCTTATTATTTGAAAGTTCAAGGTGTTATTGCTATTTCATTTTTAAAAAAGTTAGGTCTCTAAGGGCGTGTTTCACTTAAAATGACAAATCATACACTGTAAATAAAAAATGACATAACATTAAACAATAAAAACGTACGTTCATAACTTACATTTAACGCAATTTAACGGGTGCGGAAGTCGAGATTAAACACAAAAATCACCTTTCAAAATATAAATATGGCTACCGCCTGAGCGAGTAGCTAAAATCCAATGAAAAACATAGCGCGCAAAGCCAGGAATGGCAGCAATTGGAAAACGAAAACCGACAATTTTTATTTGATTAAAGATAGGGAGGAGAAAAATTTGTAATCTGTATATTTTCAAATCCTAATAAATAATAAAGTACTTACCTAAAATATATTTCACAAGACGATCATTTTTATTCTATATTTGAAATTGCGCCCATGTAGCTTAAGCAATGTTCCCACCTCATTTATTCTATGCTCTATGAAATAGATCAGTGAGAACAGGCATTTGTGGGGGTCCCCACTCACAGAACAAACATTTCTATGATAGGCAGGTATTATAGCGCGTTCACATTAAGTCTTGCTCTATCTATATCACATGCGTGGAGATACATTTTAATCTCCTTGCAACAAAAATTCCAGAATCACAGAAACAGAATTTTTTTACCTCTCCTGTGATTTTTTATTGTTAACCTAAAGTATGGATGTGGAGCCGCACAGAGTCCGCAACATTTTCGGTTGTTTAGTTTCACACACGTCCCCACGTCCATGTACGTCCATAGTCAGAATTATTGTTTTTTTTGTTACCAGAAATAGATATTATGTTTTTTTGTTTTTTATATGTTAGATTTTATAATAAAAAAGGTTTATCTTGTTCTATAAATACTTTTAGATTCCTTCAATTGCTAAAATATATAGCCCGAAAAGTGCCATAATTGTTGATTTTTTCTCTTCATATTTCTATAGTTTTAATATTAAAGTTTATTATATATACAGGGTTTTTTTATTATTAGAAACCTATAATTTGAAGCGATTCAGAAGCATTTCATCGAAAATAAGTCGCACGTGAACATAGGAGCCTGTGAGACTCCACGTCCAGTGTAGTGTTAATAAAAAAAATGACGTCCATACTTAAAGGTTAACGATGTTCATTGTTTTTTTTTGATTCTGTGGATACAAAATTTGTCAATTTTCGCCTTGACAAGTCAAAGTTTCTATTAGAAAAACATTGTGCTCCCATGAGTCTGTGGATGAAATTTGTCTTATTATCCTCCAGTAAGGCAGTTAAAACACGATTCTCAGTATTTTTCAGTTAATCTTAAAAAAAACAAATTTTCCTTGTATTTTATTTGCCATTTTTTCACACTTCAGAGAACTGTTATGCCTCGACCACACAATCGTCCCAGCCCGAACTCGGTTCGGAGTTGGGACGTTGGCCGATCGTATAGTGACTATAAATGGGCAACTACACGACCGGCCAACGTTCCATCTACGAACTCCAAACTAGTGATGCTATTTTACCTAAAATCTATCGATCTACCGAAATTCATAAAAAATCTACCGAAATTTATAATATTATTGACATAATTCGTTTCTCATTAAGTACTCATAATACCGGAAATAAATAAAACGGGTAGCTGTTGCGCCTGTTTCAGCTCTGTATTTTATTTTTACGCATAGCCTGAGATTGCAGCCCAAAAATAAAACAACTAACCCCGATTATACATCGGATTGCATGCATTTCACTATTGAGGTGATTTTTTTTTAATGAAAAGCGGCTCTATTCAAATTATCAAATTATTGTTATTAGCCAAATATGCGTAATTTATATTTGGACATTTATTTGGGGGTTAGTTGCATATTTGAGTCTTTTTTCGTCATTATAAACATAGTTCAGTCGTGTATTATTCTTCGCGCAGCACGTCCGTCGGGATCGCCTGCCGAACTCGTACTGCCAATGTTTGGAGGCCGGTTTGAGCGAGTTCGGCCAACTATTTTGAAGGTTGGACCAACTAGTTCGTCATAGGGGCGATCTCGAGCGAACTTGCCGAACTCGTGCCAACGTTGGCTCAACGCGTACGAACCACCCCTCTACTCATTCGCTCAAACGTTCGAGTTGGGAGGTTGGGCGATCGTGTAGTCGGGGCATTGTAATCATCAACATTCAGGTTGTTTTTTTGTCCTTTTCGTTAAACTTTTTTCACTCTTCAAAGCAAACCATCGTAACTGTTGTATTATTATACCAACGGTTGGAGTCTATACACACAAACTTTTAATTATTTTTCTCCAAGCATTTGTTCTACTGAATAATTTGTTTTTTCGTTGTTTAATTAACCGGAGCCGTAACGTGGCGCGTAATGGAATATTGTTTATATGTATTTCTGTTTCAATTGTAATATTAAAGCTATTAATAAATAATAAAAACTCTAGTTTCTAGAATAATAATTGTTTTCTTATCGCGTCCCAGCTTCTAAACAAACTCAGCAAACAACACGATAAGGCGTGGATTTTTCCCCCTATATAAAATTATTCTAATAATAACTTTGAATTAAGAATAGGCACGCATTAAACACTTAGACAACGAATGTTGATTTATGTCAAATGAGCTTGGTTATAGCTTATAGAGCTTCTTATATATAATACTAGCTGATGTGTACCCGGCCTTGCTCGAGATTATTTAACTAAATTATGAAGTTGTGAATTCTTGATTGTCGTTTGGGTGCCATAATTGATTTGACAGCGAAAGTAATGCCTTGTGACGACTATTACTATTTCTAAAAACAACAAAAAAAAACATTTGAAAATTTTGTTTTATTCCAAACATTTATTTTTTTAAATATATCTAAATCATAAAGTTCTTAAGTAGGTACCTACTTGTGTTTTAGATTTTGAAAATATTCTACCCAAAAAACCTTCTTTTGAATATGTAATCTGTGGCTAACCAGAGTAGCATATCTATGGTCTAACCTCAATACAACTTGGCGAGTTCAAAGTTTTTCATACTAATTTTAAAACGTTATAGCAACAGTTTACATATTGGATTTCATTCAAACTACTTTCTAAATCTTCCCGGCACTAATAAGAACAAACTGCGCTATTTTTAGCGAATTAATTTTCCAGAAAATCGAGGACACACAGACAAACATTCATTTTTATGTATAGAGATGAACACACTGTAAAACTTTTGGAATGTATTCGATGTTCGTATACATTTGTTGTTCCCTTTTCGCTAAATACAATAAGCAGGTGTAAGTAGCGGCTGTTGGTGGCATGTCTCATTGGGAGTTCAACCAGATATTAAAAAGGGGAGAAAAATCCCCCTCATCTGCAAATTCTTTGTTGGTTTTTCCGTATTATAATTATAAATATTTCCCTAGATCTAAAAGAATTTCATCATATCACTACACTAGAAGAGATTCTTGCAAAATACCATTCCGCACGAAATTTGGTGATGACAAATTCTATAGTCGCTGCGCACCCGGGCGGCTTACGGATTCCCAAGGTTTGAACGCTTCCGAAGCTTCTACGATATTTGATCACCCGTAGATCTGTAAAAATACTGGCAACTTACTACATTAGCGTCCTTAGCGGGCCGGGCGCTTCCAGACTATTGCTATTATAATAAATATTTTATTCTCTTTCTAAATAATTTAGACAGTGCGCGACCAGCTAGGCTTTAAATGTTAATACTATCCTAGTAGCCTCTTTTTAAAACATATATATACTAGCTGATGTGTACCCGGCCTTGCTCGGGATTTGGAATAAAGTTATGAAGTTGTGAATTCTTGCTTGTCATTCGGGTGCAATAATCGATTTGACAGCGAAAGTAACTATCTCAAACATTAATTTGAATATTTTATTTCATTCCAAACTTTTATTTTTTCAAAATATATCTAAATCATAAAGTTCTTAAGTAGGTACCTACTCGTGTTTTCCATTTTGAAAATATTCTACCCAAAAAAACCTTCTTTTGAATATGCAATCTGTAGCTAGCCATAGTGTTATATCTATGGGCTAACCCAAACAAAACATGGTGGGTTCAATGTTTTTCATACTAATTTTAAAACGTTATAGCAACAGTTTTACCTATTGGATTTCATTCAAACTGCTTTCTAAATCCTCTCGACACTAATAAAAACAAACTCTGCTATTTTCAGCGAAACCGGTAGAGTAATTTTCAAGAACGTCGAGGACAAACAAACAAACTTACATTTATATAAGATACACGAGCAAAGAGGAATAAAATCTGATGTAGGTTACCTAATATTTATTATGTGAATTTTCGATTTCTCTAATTTATTAAGAACCAGCTGAAGTACCCGGGGTTATGAATGGTTGTGTTACCCCTACCCCTAATTTTCCTCTTATTTAGAACTCCAAATGTGCAAAATTTTATCGAGAAGTACAAAAATTCTGCCTTAAGAGGTGAGAAATGGGGATGGGGGGTGGTTTTTTGAAATCTCGTCTAGCCTTCCACTTGTTTCGAAGGTAAAGTGTGCAAATTTTAATCTAGCTCAGAATAAAACTGTAGATTCGTATGCAAAACAAACACACACCGCCCGGGACATTCTTCCTTATGTTATTATTCTATTGAAGAAGTATATTCCACAGAAAATCTATTGAAATGTATGAAAAAACCAATTCGTACAACTCGGGCCGCTAGAGGGCGCTAGTGTGGCATATTGCTATGAAATGTCAAGAGCTGGATGTATTATCATTTAAGAGTATTTGGTATATATTAGTCGGAATATGTGTTTTTTTTTTTTTTTTACGATTTTTTTTTATATGAATACCGCACAAACTGCTCCCAACCGTCTGGAGCCAGTGAGACTATGGCATTCCCAATTGGGGTTATTGTGAGGCTGAAGGCATTGTGGAGGGGAAGAAGAAGGTGGGGAAAAGGGGAAATACCTGGCTATTCAGATCTGGTCACCAAACACGGCTAAAAAGCCATTTCAAGCAACGTTTCAATTCTGAATGGTGGTCTTTCACCAGGGCGATACTGAGAGTATCTTCCACTCGGGAACGTGCGCAAATATACTATATATTATTTTTAAATGAATTAATTGTGAAACAACACAAATTAATTAAATAAAAATTACTTGCGCACGCCGGGTTTGAACCCGCGACCTTTGGATTCGTAGTCGAGAGCCTTATGGAGGCCGTCATGGTCGAGGGGTGATGCCCCAGTGTTGCCAAGTGTGACATTGCAAAGTTGTTACGTTATGCTTATGTCACTTGAAATTCCCCCGCCAGTTTCAATAGAGGCTAATGAGGTACTGCACATGTATCTGTCTAACAGCGCGCATACACGGCAACGTTGATTTTAAATAGCCACAATGGCAACATTGGCCATTCCGAATACTATATTTTGAATATTTTTCTAACGTAAACTATAATAAATTGTTACTATAAAATAAAACTAACAACCATCACGCCGTTTCCCGCAGGGGTAGGCAGAAAGGACGGACCGCCAAACAACTCGATCTTGGCATACACTTCTTGCTTCATCCACATTCATACATTCTATTCTATTATTCCGACTTCTGACATGGCCCGACTCAAGTATTTGATTCACTTGATCGTGCCGCGTCTTTCTCGGTCGTCCCCGGATTTTTCTTCCATTCACAATCGCGTCGTATATTCTCCTTACACTCCTTTCTTCGTTCATTCGCTCGAAACCATCTAAGCATTCAAATATTATAAATTATTTCCTTCGAGACAATTTTAGTTACCATATTCAATTATGCGTTAGGCGACAGAAAACTCTTTTTATTAAACACCCGAAAACATCGTATTATTATGTAAACAAAATATTAAAAACAAAAAAAAAAACCCTGTGTTTTAAGTCATTTTTAACGATGTAATCTCAACTCTAAAGTAGACAATCTGATTTTATTACAGCATACAAACTACAACGGTGAGTCATGGGATCATAAAATTTGCACCGCTCTTTTCTTTGGTATCTAATATTTGAAATTTATAGCTATGGAGCTTTTAAATATCAATTTCCCTGTTGAAAAGTAAGACAAGACGCCATATTGTTTGTTTATTTTTCAATGCATGTATTTTTGGTCTAAAAAATCCAGACGGAAAACCCTCTGAAATTCGCCATTCGAGAATTTTTGCTGACAAACAGATTAACGCATTATAGTTAAGATACTGGAGGTCTTAAAAAAACATACATCATGTACAAAAAATTAAACTGATTATAATACGAATGCGTATCTTGCCCATTACGCCATACACCGAATTATGCACACCGCATGCGTATGCTGGGGTGACATTGATATATTTATTATTTAAGAGGAACGGCTGCGCGACCTGTTTCATACAAAGCTTGTCGCTTCGGTGCCATAATTGATTTGACAGCGAAAGTAATGCCTTGTGACTACTATTATTATCTCCAAACAATCAAACATTCATCTGAAAAATTTATTTCATTCTAGACATTGTTTTTTTTTCAAAGTGTATCTAAACAATAAATTTCTTGTGTTTTCCATTTTGAAAATATTCTACCCAAAAAAACCTTCGACCTTTGAATGTGTAATCTGTGGCCAACCGGAGTGGTATATCTATGGGTTAACCTCAATACAACATGGCGGGTTCAATGTTTTTCATACTAATTTTAAAACGTTATAGTAACAGTTTCACATATTGGATATCATTCAAACTACTCTCTAAACCTCCCGTCATCAATAAGAACAAACTGTCCTATTTTCAGCGAAATGTCGGTCGTCTATTTTTCGATAAAATCGAGGACAGACAGACAGGCAGACAAACATTCATTTTTATATATAAATTGGAATAGAAGACAATTTAATCAAATAAAATTTACTTGCTCCCGCCGGGATTTGAACCCGCGACCTCCGGATTCGTAGCCAGGATCGTAACTTCTCAACCACGAAGACCGTCGAATGGGCGGCATAGTTTATCAATGTGACCCCAGTTTTCGATTCGATTATTAATGATAGTATATCACCGCAGGTTGCAAAATACATTAAGTTTGTTCCGTTTAATAAGAACTATTAACCGTTTTTATACGCTGTTGGATTTTAATCACAATTCGTACCGATAATAGCTGCAGTGTTGGTCTTCTGAAATTATTGTGAAAAACACATGTTTTTAATAATTAAATCATGTGATTGTTGGGACTACTAGAAAGTGTTGAGTTTCGGTTGTTTTACAAGTGAATATAGTGGAAAATTAAAAGGTTGTCGACTTCCAGTTCACCATGTCGCATAGATGTAAGTTTTATATGTTTTTTACTTGTGCATTTTTTACTTTTGAATACCGCACAAGAGTCAAACCAGCTGCTCCCGACCGTCCTTAGCCAGTGTGATTATGGCGTCCCCAATCGTGTGTGGTATGTTGTGAGGCTGAAGGGAGGGAGATGGGAAAGGGGATGGTTGGGAATTACCTAGCTATTCGAATCTGGTTACCAAACACAGCTAAAGCTATTTAAAGTAGCGTTTCGATTCTGAATAGTGACTATTTGCTTTCCGCAGTGGTGTGCAGCCCGTAAAGGCTGAAAAGCTTTGCCTACCCCAAGATAAAATAACCATAGAATAAAACAATAAATAACTAACAATAATCTTTAATCATAGTAGAAAATAATATTAACATAACCTAAATGAAACATGAAAACGGAAAAAAACGACAGAAAATTAAAAGATTTCAGTCGCATCTGGGACTCGAACCCAGGACCTCTGCCTATCTGGGGCAACCGCTTAACCAACTCAGCTAATGAAACCAGTTCAATTTATGTCATCTTCATCGATATCATATCTCAAATTCAAGATTTGTCAATATTATTCTCCACTTTTTATCCCATATTTATTTTCTGTCGTTTTTTCCGTTTTCACGTTTCATTTAGGTTATGTTAATAATATTTTCTACAATGATTAAATATTAAAATGAGGTTTTCTCAATAAAAATAATTAATAATTAAAAATTTAACAATAATCTATTCTTTTTCCGTGAATCTGGTAAGGATTGTACGTTAATTTATTCAGTTCGCCACAACAATTAGCGGAATATGATAGTTAAATCGACATTTCTAAATAATTTTCAATCCACATTCATGCCCGAACTACACATAGCCTGCCTTTGGTCATTGGGCAATGCACGCCGTATAGGTCGCGCAATTAGAGTTGACTCAAACTACATAAACTACATAACTAGTGTATGCGATCGTTGTATTTGAATATTCGTAAAGTTTTTACAGTGGGATTATGTATATTATTTAATTTTTTAAAGTTTTAAACATGCTGTATGCGAGCAACGCATCTGTGCGAGTACTACTGTTTTCGACTTGAATCTGGTTGTGATACCCATAACGACTGAGGAGTGTTCAGATGTTAGTATCAATTAAAAAAATATTGCTAATTAATTTTGCTCACATGTCGTGCATTCGCTCACTCAGCGAACTAGGTCACGGTCGCCGAAGTGCCCCGTCTCGCTCTAACACACGGTCATTCCGCGCAAGAAGAGTGAAAGAGAAAGCATCACGTGCTGCAATTGATCTAGCCCGAACGTTATATTATGCGGTTTTATGGTTCATGTATTACTCACTACTCGCGGTCGAATGGTATGCTCGTTCTTGGTTCGAGTTTCGCAATATTTATTTTGAGATTAGGCTACTGACATACACTCAAATGATACATAGAATTTATCGGCTCACAGTGATCTAATTATATATGTTTTGTTATTATAGATTTTAATTCTTATGGGATTGTATATGCAAATGTCTGATTGGATCGTTCTTATTGATAAAGTACATATTAATGTATTTTAATAAACTAATATTTGTGGTTCAAATCCTTTAATTAGTATCCATCCAGGCTATTGAATATGAATATGAATATGAAGCCTGTAAATGATATATGTGACTAATTTTCCGAATATCCCTTCTATGATAATCAGCCTAAAACATCACATTTTGCTATTTGGTCACTAGTCATGCATCTACGATATGGGTTGAGAAAGTAGTGCGTGTGCGTCAAGAATTAATTTCAAATTCCAACATCCAACCAATATCAATTTGAATATTATTTATAAAATATGTTTATCTCTTTTTTAATTTTTCTCGAAATATCTATTATAAAAAATATTTTGACAATACTAACTATTTTTATATAACGAATGAGGGTTGATTTTATTATGTATTTAGTTCTATGCATTAGTCAATGACATGCAAGCTTATATAAATTTGATTTTATCATATCTTGTATCTCATCTTCATCTGAATTCCTCATAAAATTCAACAACTCCAGCACCTCAAGTTCGGCCTTCAGCACACTCAGCTCTCTGTTTATCTCCACTTTCTTGGTCTGGCTCACATGGATATTTTCTAACTCTTCTTCCAAGACTCTGTTCTCATCAACCACAGTCTCCAACCCTTCTTCAACCTCGTTCGTCCTCTCTTGAATATCCTCGTACTCTTTAACCAGTTTCTCGTATTCTTACTCGGTCATATTTTAGCACAGTCCAAAGTGTGGATCTTCGGGCTTGAGTCGTTCCTTGACGAATCGTTGATAATAACTCTTGGAACTTAAATTCATAGCTTTCTACTCTTCAGGCTTTACAATCTTTCTATATTCGATTGCCAAATCAATATCAAATTTCGTGAGTTTGAGTCCATCAACGACTTAGAGAGATTTTCCAACTAAAATTATTTAAAACTTGTAGTTATAAATTTTCTGAATCGGATTGAAGCTAAAATCAATCTCTTGAAGGCTGTGTCTATTCTTTCCGAGTTATCGACAAGTATTTTGAAGGTCGTCTAATCGGTTGAATGGCATTGTGAGTATCTCAAGGTGGTTTGTTACAACTAAGTGAGAGATTTAGTTATGGGAGAGGTGCACCCTCCTCAAATTGTCATTTCCTGAATAGTCAATGAAGTTCATATCAGTGAGTTGATTATTAGTAGCAGAGAGCTCCTCAAGGAATTATAAGCCATCAAGAGATAAAGTTCTGAGTCCCAGATTATTCAAATAAAGATATTAGATGCAGTTAAAAGGAGGAAAGAAGTTGTGTATTGGCTTTTTGATGACCAGAACTGTGCACTATTCGTATTCAAATGGATTAAATGCATTATCTACTGAGTGTTTGTTCTCAATTGAGGAGGAGTCGTTGATCTGATTTTTTAATTATCTGTTATCTTTTTCAGAAATAATAGTGCTTTGGGCAAGTTTAACACTATCTTTGCTGATGCTTCCGTCAGATTTTCCGGTTAACAACCTCTTTTCTTTACTATTGTGTCTCTTTAAAATGTTGGCAGGAAGCTTCAGGGATCGTCTGTTTGTCGTAATGGTATCAGCAGGTAGAGCTTTATGGCTGTGACTACCTGCTGTTTTGATAACAAGTCCATTAGGGGCTAGTGGAGACTTTGTAAAATATTATGCATTCTTCTGAAGATTGAATCCATCAGTAGCAGTCTGAGTCAATAAGTGAGTACTGCTGATTTTTTAACTTTTCTCTTTGCTTTTAGATCGCTCCTTCAAGGATTTTCTGGATAAAGTCGTCGTGAGCATCATTGGTCGTGGTTGTTCATCGATTTGCTACTATTTTACTTCGGGACGAATCTGATATGGATCCGACACATCCTTCCCACTGTCATCTTTGAGATTGGCGAGTGATGGTAACTTTTTCAGAATCGGGTTCTTGGTTAGGACGGGTCTTTTGACGTTTTGTGAGCTGGTCGTGTTGGTGGTATTTACATTATTGGTGGCTTCGATTCTGGAATTCGAGATAACGTCGGATACTTTTGCTCCGAGTAATGCTTGTTTTCCACCAACATGTCTTTTAAGCTCGAGCTTGTTGATCTGGTCCTTCTTATCTTTGGATTGGGATCGTCCAACCAGCAAGCGTGGCAATATCGCCACAATTTCCTCGTCCTTTTTCTGTTCCCTCGACATGAACGTGGTCGTGAATACCTTTTGCATCAATTCCTCACTAGACTACTTGTGTTTCCTTTGGATGTGCTATCGCAATTTTTATTTTAGGTCAAATTGGCGACCGCATTCTTCGAGTGGGCAACGAAAATTCATATTGGACTTATTTAAATAAATATTTTCGATATTATTTTGAATTACACAGATAATATTTTTTAAAGGACTTGGAAACAAAACAATGTTTTCTTGTTAAAAAACTTATATTTTACTCAAGTAAAGAATTTAGTCAATAGGTTTTTTTAATCAATGATTGAAAAATGAAGTTTTCGGATATCAACCCGAAACGATGGTAATCTGACTATCGAATTAATAATAAACTCAATAATATATATATTTATAATAAAAATACCTAATAAATCCTTTAGACCTCTCCAGAATTAAACAAACAAAAAGTTATGTAGATGGATAAGCAATATCTAGTGACTGTTCCCAGCTACCAGAAAATAAATAACGTCATCATCTATGAGTTCAAGATTGAAGACACCATCACGAACCAGACATACCTTTGCAACTTTAGATTTAAAGATCTCCAAGACTACCATAAGAGATTGTGCGATCGCAAAGTTAATAAAAACAAAAAAACATAATAAAAAATGCAGACTTTTTATTTTCTTACACGAAAATAAATATTTTTTATATTTATTACAGTTGGACGTACCAGAATTTCCGAAAACACATTTTTGGCGAAAAACCAATAAGGATCCCAAGTTGATTGAGACCAGAAGAGCGCAACTCGAACAATACTTTGATGCCATAATCAATGACCCTCTGATTCGGGGCCATCCCGAGATCAAACACTTCATTCGTATCTGCAAGGATGAACGAGCCAAAGCAGTAAACACATATATTAAAAGTGACTATATTACCACCGTAACCATAATAATGTATTAAAAAAAAAAATATAGACTAGATGCAGATCGCAATCTCCCAAACCAAGCTCTTCTCCGTCATCGAGAAAAGTAAAATCTTTAGAGCGGAATAAGACATCACTCTACATAGAAAGCAAACCCATAGCCAAGTTTATCAAATGATAGCAAATTAGAGATCTAACACAAAATCTCAAAGATTATGTATGTTCATGTTATAGTTTATTAAGCTTTGCATTTTCGCCCTTAGTTTTGGTAATTTCAATAAAAATAATACAAAAATACCAATATCACGATAATTAAATATACAATTAAAGTTTTTTATACATATATTATTCACTAACTCATTTTTTTATATGTTTATTAATCATTTACTTGTGTTACTCGTATCACTCTTAGAACTGGCTCCATTTGCTGCGGAAACGCGAATTGGTTCGAAATATCTATGTCGGAGGGCATCTGACGGCAAAATTCTCATAGTCTAAACATTTTTAATAGTCAAATTATTAAAAGAGTATGTTCATTATTATTGGAGCAGTAGTACGTGATCATATACAAGCATCTTGCTCAACAGGTCGAGAGCCGCCTCGTTGCAGAGCAGGGAATTCTCTGGGACATATCTTGACCAGTTTTTCTTCGGTTTCCTTTCAAGCAGTCTCATGAAATCTTGGTCGAGTTGTATTTTGTATTTTCTCATGTAGGCAAACAAATCGTCGGTGCCCAATACCTGTGCGATCTTGACGAGTTGATCTCGGTTATCGTTACCAAAGAAAAAAGGCTATTTTTGGAAAAGGATAGAGGCAAACATCGCCCCTAACGACCATACGTCAAGTGAGTAGTCGTAGTAATTATATTAGACAAGGAGTTCAGGACCTTTGAAATATCTGGAAGCGACCCTGACGTTGTAGTCTTGATGAAGATGATAGAATTCAGCCAAGCCCCAGTCGATAAGCTTGATGAGTTTTTTGTTATGATCAACAATAATGTTTTGTGGTTTAACGTCCCTGTGCATAATACCGCATGAATGACAATAATCTAAAGCCTATATGCATGATTGTTATCAATGACGCTTGTTGGAAAATATAGTGCTTACTTTGAACAAGTGGAACATATAGTAGCGAACATCAATGTCAGTAAGCTTAGGAAAAAGTTATCTGAAATCTTGGTGGGTAATGTATTCAAATATCTATTATTTAATTTAATGAAAAGAGTGAATGAGTTAAAGTTTAATGCTTGAGTTTTTAATAATGAATTTGATTTTTTTAAATATCCCTTAAAATGAGTTTTAGTTATTTTACGATTGAGACCGTCTGCGAAATTGGATCCTCAACTACATCCATTAGATTGATGATATTGGGATGCTTGAGAAGTTTGAGTATTTTTATTTATCTCTTGACTTTTGACTTTTTTATTGGTTTCAGGACTTTGATGACCACTTGTTTATTATTAATATTCTATATTGCTGAATACACTTCAGAGTACTTTCCTCGACCCAGCTTACGGAGGATCTCATATTTATCAATGTTTCTATTCAATATATTGGTATATACTTTTTTTAATATTTAACATTAAACTACCCTGTTTAAATTTCGAAGTTCTCATAGTCATAATACTCAGGTTATTTTTGCTTGTTGACTGTTGCGTAGAGTTTTGGTCCAGTTTTAATTACTTATATTGGTGGCGTTACTCCCGACATTAATTCTTAGCGGGTCTAATTATATTTGAGTAAAAAATATGAATTATTATTATTATTAATCTATTTTACATAGAAAATAATCAATAATATTTACATAATTGTCATAGAGAAATATAATATTTAGAATGCTGGCAATATAACTTCAAACATAATAAACAGCTAGAATAGCAAAACAAGATGATCCGTGGGATTGTTTTTTTTATACAAATCTTTCATATTTTTAAATACAACATATGATAATAGTTTAATTTTAAATGTCAATTTTGTCTTTATCCACTTTCTGTTTATAGGTCTTTTTTTGGTTGTGGTTGTATTTGTTTATTATAAATTATTGAATATCTCAAATATCCACCTTAACAATTTTAATAATACGACCACATGCCCATCTACGACGAAGACTGGGAACAGACCGCCTTTGAGCCCCGCGCCTACCTGCGTCTCCGAGACCTGCCCAAGAACCACATCGGCAAGCTCGCGCTCCTCAAGTTCGAGTTCGTCGAGTACAAAGTAACGCACCTCTCCCTTATCTCCCGTAGGCCAACCAACAAATCGCCTGCCACCTCTACGAGCGCATGATGATCCACTGCTTTAACCAGTACGGCGTCATCGAGGCCGAAAAGAAGCCCGAGTGCAAGGACGCCGTGCACTTCTTCGACCAGTGTCTCAAGATCAACAACTACTTCGCAGTGCTGCAGAGGTACAACCCCGAGTACTTCCTGAGCTCCGGCTACTCGAGGCACAACAACCACTTCGGCGAACTGGGCCTCTGACCTCACTGATATAACCGCATTTTGTAGCCACCATAAATAAAAAAATCAGACCAAACGATACATTAAACAAAATAGGCAAAGATAATCCAATAAATACAGCAATAGAAAAGAGTCCCGTTTAAATAGACACAAATCATTTTAATTTTTTATTTGAATATCAGTCGTTGGGAGGAAGAGGCGATCATTATTATGCATGTGTAGTCTGGGTGTTTTATCATCAAAATATCAAATTTTAAAGAAAGACAGACAGACTTGTTGGTCCATATTCAAGTGTTTTTGAACGACAGTCTAGTTAATAAAAATAAATAAAACACCCAGTGGTTATAATATTTCTAATATTTTTATAATACAATACCCACACATCCTCTAACAGTCCCACTGCTTTTTTAAGATGTCCTCCACCTACCGCTGCGAAGGCGACAGGCCCAAGTCCTCGGAGCGCAAGTCCCAGCAGCGCGACCAGATCAACATCCTGCTCTACAAAAACAGCCAACTCCCCGCCTCGACCGCCCTCAGCAAGACCGTCACTCTCACTCGCACCAAGCCCAAGAGTTCGCAGGGATACTACCGCGAGTGCGACATCCCCGCCAATAACAACAACCACAATAGTAACAACAACAGCAACAACAACAGCAACCTGAACTCGCGCAAGCAGTCGATGGAACAGGACGGCAAGAAAATCAGTCTGAGCGGGTGGATCGACAGCGGACTGCGGCAGGAGCAGAGTCACAGCAAAAACTCCAGCCACCCGCTCGACCAGCAGCACCCCGCATTACTCGCCCACTCGCTGACGAGCGGCAACCCCGTCAGCAAGAAGCGAGAGAAGGTGGGCAGGGCCTCGTTCGAGTACATGTACGTGATCGGCAAGGGCGGCTTCGGCAAGGTTTGGAAAGTCGAGGAGAAGCGGAGCAGACGCATCTTCGCCATGAAGGAAATGTCGAAGGCAGTGTAAGAGACAATAATTTAATCAGACTTTATGTTTTTATTATTCGCGAGTAGGATTCTGACAAAAAAGAGTGTCCCGTCCGTCGTCCACGAGAAGACCCTCCTCACCCACCTGAAGCACTCGTAAGTTCATCGAATTTACCCATTATTATCCACCCATGCAAATCCCAAAGCACACACATCAATTTAATCCACTTTTTTATTATTATCCACTTTTTAATCTACTCTCTCTCGCATTTTATCCACCCACTTACTGACCCTCTTTTTTATTTTCCCTGCAGATTTCTCGTGAACATGACCTACGCCTTCCAGGACCGAGAGACCCTCTACCTCGCTATGGACTACATGCCGGGCGGAGACCTGCGCTACCACATCTGCAAGCGCAAGAGGTTCAACGAGGACGAGACTCGCTTCTTCGTGGCCTGCATCTTCAGCGGCCTCGAGTACCTCCACTCGCAGCAGATCATCCACCGCGACATCAAACCCGAGAACCTCGTGCTCGACAGCAAAGGCTTCATCCGCATCACCGACCTGGGCATCGCCAAGGAGCACCGCGCCGAGAACGCCTGTGACTCCAGCGGCACGCCGGGGTACATGGCGCCCGAGGTCATGTGTCGGCAGAACCACTCCTTCGCAGTCGACTACTACGCCCTCGGCGTCATCTGCTACGAGCTCATGACGGGCAAGCGGCCGTACCTGGGTCGCAGTCGCAAGGAGATCAAGGACCAGATCCTGTCCAGACAGGCCCTCATCAGGAAGCAGGACATCCCCGAGGGCTGGTCCATCGAGGCCGCCGACTTCACCAACAAACTGATGCAGCGCAAACCGATGATGCGGCTCGGCTGGGGCGGCGCGGAGGAGATCAAAAGCCACCCGTGGCTGAAGAACTTCCCCTGGGAGCGGCTGCAGAAGCGCGAGCTGCAGTCGCCCTTCGTGCCCGACGAGAAGCAGGACAACTTCGACGGACGGCACCACGTGACGGTGGAGGACGAGGAGATGTCGTCGCTGATCAAGGAGAACGGGATGCTGCTGCGCAAGACGAGTGTCCAGGAGTTGTTCGAGGGGTACACTTACGAGGACGAGCTGCGGCTGTCGGAGATGAACACCACCTCCAGCGAACTCTACCGGAAGCGCCACTGAATGTGCGCCTTCTTTTACATAATCTAATCCTTTATATTTTTCAACAACACCATTAGTACCACTTTTTTCACTCTCTTTCTTATATTTTTTTTATGAAAATGTTTTATTATAAAAATCAATGGATATTCACTGAGGAATTGGGTACTACATTTTTATTTTCCTTTTGTGGGAAAGGATTATTCAATAAACTAGGAAATCATCAAAATTCGTTTTTATTTTTAAAATGGTTCAATTCGAATAAATAGTTAGATAAACCTCAGAGTCAAAACTCGTCTTTTCAATTGGCGTCCCCTTCCTTCATCTCGTTCACCTTTCCGCCGAAAGACAGCGGCGCGAACTTGACTCCATCCGCCTTGAAGAACTTATTCTGGAACTCGACCCAGTGCAGACGCAGGGCGTGCAGGAAACATTCCATGCTGTCCATGCACATCAGCACGCCGAAGGTCACCCAGCTCAGGAAGTAGAAGCCCACCACCAACTACGCAGGTCAATAAAAATGAAGAATTAAAGAGGACCTTTTAAAAACTCAGATAATTTTACCATTGGCAGTGAGGAGTACCCGTTTTCGAACCCGCTTCCCACGGTCTTCTGGAAGAACACCCGCGACAGTTGTGAATGGGCGAGCGACAGCGCCCACAGTCTCAGGTACGAGGCGGTGTTCGAGATGCTGCCCAAGATGAATTCGATCGTCTCGATGATCTGGTGCACGACGATTTCTCCCGAGTCGGGCTGGTGGTGCTCCCCCTCCCCCTCGTCGTCCGCGTCTGTTTTGGTATGCAGCTCCTTTTCGATGTCCTCCTCTGAATTCAGAGGGTGGTTGCCCTTCTTGGCCTGCTGCTTCATGTGTCTGATTTCGAGGACCGGCTTGGGGATGAGCATGACAGGGATGCACAGCACGGCCACCAGCAGAATGCCGAGCTGGATGGTGTTTTGGGAAGAGTCGTCGCAGGACGGACCCCATAAATTCAGTCCACCGGGTTGGGTTGTCTGAGAGTATGTAAAATATATTAATAAGTAATGTTTAATGTGAAAATTTGATTGTGTACGCAGTGTCCGAGTTTCAGCGGGATGTTGATCATGGTGGTGATGATGGAGGGCGCGTCGCGGGTCAGGTCGCCGGGGTAAGCCTTGAGCCACTTGAAGATGATGAGGAAGTCCATGTACCCGAACATGATGACCATGAAAATCAGCTGCGGCACGAACTCGAACCAGAAGTCCAGCCACTTGCGGAAGTGGATGCTGTTGGCAGCCTTGAGGAAGATGCCGAACACCATGTGCACCACGCCGATGATCACGGCCAGCTTCATCTTCAGACTGTTCACGAACTGCAGCTCGTTCTGGGACCGCGCCCAGCCGGGGTCCACTCCGAAGGGGTACACGCAGCCCGGCTTGGGCTCCACGGTGTAGGACTCGCCGGGCCCGAACTTGGGCATGGCGTAACAGGAGCCGAAGAGGTTGAGACTCACTCCCAGAAAGTCGTTGTAAATGAAGCCGCAGAAGATGGCGAAGAAGCCCATCAGGGCGATCAGGTAGCGGATCGCCACCAGGCCTCCCAGCGCCGTGGTCTTGAGTGCTTCGGCTTTGAAGACGAGGAAAAGGCCGAAGGTGAAGAGGACGAGGCCGTGGGCGATATCTCCGAACATGACGCCGAAGAAGAAGGGGAAGGTGACGCAGGTGAAGATGCCGGGGTTCATCTCTCCGTAGCGGGGGATGCCGTACGTCTCGACGATTTGCTGCCCGGGGAAGAGGAAGTCGTTGAGCTCGAAGCGGGAGGGCGGCTTCGAGAGTTTGAGTTCGTTGAAGATGGGCGCAGGCGACATTCGTCCGCAGTTGTTCATGAGGCCCTCGATATCTTTGGCTGGGATGTAGAAGCGGGAGGTCAGAAACTGGTCGCGCACTTCCATCGTGTTGAGGGCCTCGTACAGAGCCTTCTCCTTGGTCAGGAAGATGCGCCACTCCTCGAGCATATGCAATTGCGAGACCCGCTGCACGAACTCCAGCATCTCCTTGTTGGTTAAGAACAGCAGCTCCGTGGATTCATAGTGTGTCTTCATCAATCGTGCCTTCTCAGCGTGGAACTCCGCCTCGGAGGCAGGCAGCTGGACGATGCTGTTGCAGAAGGACTCGACCACCCGCTGCAGCTTCTTCTGCAGGGTGTTGCGCTCGGAGGTGGGGAAGAAGACGAAGATCACGTCCTCATCGAGGCCCTGCAGTTCGGGGAGGCCGAAGCTGCTGCTCCTGAAGACGTACGTGCAGGCGAAACCCCGGGAAACGCGAAAAATAATTTTGGAGATGCGGGCCTCGTCAGCTGACTGGATCAGTCCCACCAGGTAACTCAGCCCTGTGACGTTGGTGCCCATCTTCTCCTCCAGGTCGCTGCTCCTGAAGCCGGCCAGTGCGGAGCCGCTGCCTGCCGCGAAGTAGTTGTTGCCCAGCACCTGGCTGGCAGTCGCATATGCCGCGATGGTGCCCTTCGCGTTCTTGAGGGTGGACTGGATCTTCTCTGCGCGCCTGTTCATCTCCTGGAAGGCGTCCCACTCCCGCCTGACCTGCTCCTCCACGCTGTCCAGTTTCTTGCTGGGGTTCACATGGGTCTCTCGGGCTTCGTCGTGCCACTTGCGGAAGAGTCGCTTGGCGTAGTCGGTATCTGCCTGCGGAACGTACTTCTGGAAGGTGCTGCCCCTCTCTTTGAGGAAGTTGGTGATAGAGGTGAGCTTCTGCAGGGACTCTTCGCAGCGCTTGACCTGCGAGTAGAATGGCTTATTAAGAGGGTTGGAGACGTCCTCGAGATGGGCCGTGTCGACCTCGCCGAGGTGGTTGGTGACTTCCCAGGCGATCTCTCTGGGGATGATGAGCTGGTAGTGCATCATCTGTTAGGACCGGTAGGTCATGTCGATGCGTTTTTGGGTTTGGTAGATTTTTTGCTAGGATTAAAATTAACTCTCAATTATAAGTCAAATGTAATTAAAAATCTATTCGCATTATTGAATACATGAGTAGTTCAATCATCACCTTTTCTTATTTCATAGCCTCATTGATCGCCGATTCAATTATTGTTTTTTTTAAGTTTATGATGATTTTGTATAATGAACAACCCCCTCAGCAAGAAAAAGCCGGAAAACAAAGTGCCGGTGGAGTTCGAAGCCACCCTCCACAAACTGACGATGTTCTGTCTGCGACAGTGCACGCCCCAGAAACTCGACGCTCCGTCCCTCGCCTCGACGACTGATTTGGGCGAGTGTATGTCTGCATGCGGATACCGATTGACGGAGAACAGGCTGTAAGTTCGGGAGAAAATGCTGAGGCTGCAGAAAGAAGTGGATCTCTTCAACGAATCAGTCTGGGAAAACTACGACGGATCATGATATTTAGTATTGGGATTGTTGAATTTTGGATGGGATGAAGTCAATGATTGTGTTCCTTGTATATTTTAGCTAACACTTAGGATAGATTATACTTGTACGATTGATTCCCCCAAACTTTAACAGATCCAATTTAACAAAAACAACCTATTAAAGAAATGATTTCGCTTGCATTCAATAAAGTGAAATATCTTTTGTTTTTGATATTTTGGGCCATTTCCAATATAATAATATCTATTTCCTTATATAAAATACATAAACATATTTTGTATATATATATATACATACATACAATCTTATCTAATAAAATCGTTAATATAACTAATATAGTATGTTTTGTGAAATCTATATATATATATATATTTTTCTCTGTTTTAAAAAATAAACAATAGAAGTATTGTTTGAATTAGAAGTTCGACTTTTTTTTTTATATTTTAGTTGTAAGTCATTATATACGAACTCATAA